>QNTS01004111.1:45742-59490 GCA_003317085.1 Hucho hucho | reverse complement strand
CAGTAGAGTTCAGTACACTAGAGTTCAGTACAGTGCAGTAGACTCTTTCCATCATCATCACGGAGTAATTGCCTGAAACCATGAGGTTCGTCTAACCTGGTTTCGAATTAAAGTGTTTTTAGGTATGATTTAGTTTGTTGATTAAGTCGACAAAGTATGTTAAAAATGACCAACCAAGCATATACATATTATTTAAAGAACGATAAAAACAAGAATACATCCGTTGTTGGGTAATGCGTAATGTAGTACCCTTCAGCCTAACCAAAGATTTTTTTATAACTAACCCAAGATACACCACAGCCTGTCGTTTCGAAAGGGAACAAATGAGTCATAGTGGGCAGAACAAGCAAAGAGGGGGGCAGAGCAAAGCATGAGCTAGTGAGATACTATTGGGGCGTTCTGGCATGTATTTGCATATTTCTGTTAGGGAACGCCTACTCTGTGAAGTGCGAGTGTGCAATAACTCAATTCGCCCTTGAACTGCTTCTAAACAACGCCATTTTTTAAATACTTTGACAACGGGTAAAATTGACAAAACGTAGTCCACTCTGTTCGTCACAGATTCGAGTTTTGGGAACAGAAAGCTGTATTGAGAACAAATGTTTCAACGATGAGAAATGCCAACAAGATGGCGCATTGTTCTATCTGTGGCTGTACCTACTTGGGGGCGTGATCATGATATTAAGCCATGCTACGCCGTGTGTATCGATACAAATGGCTACAACTTAGTTAGCTAGCTAGTCAGCTAGTCAGCTGACAAGCAAAATGTGGCTGAAAGTAAGTTTCTTAGCTAGTTTCTTAGCTATCAAATCAAATTTGATTTGTCACATACACATGGTTAGCAGATGTTAATGCGAGTGTAGCGAAATGCTTGTGCTTCTATTTCCGACCATGCAGTAGTATCTAACAAGTAATCTAACAATTTCACAACAACTACCTTATACACACAAGAGTAAAGGAATGAATACGAGTATGTACATATAAATATATGGATGAGCGATGGCTGACCGGCATAGGCAGATTGCAGTAGATGGTATGGAGTACAGTATATACACATATATATATATATATGAGATGAGTAATGTAGGATATGTAAACATTATATAAATGGCATTATTTAAAGTTGCTAGTGATACATTATTTCATCCAATTATAATTATTAAAGTGGCTAGAGATTTGGGTCGATGGCTGAACGGCATAGGCAAGATACAGTAGATGGTTTAGAGTACAGTGTATACATTTGATATGAGTATGTCGGATACGTAAACATTACATACAAAATTGTTTAGCATAAAAACGAGTGCATAAAATGCTATATATATATATTTTTTAATACGACTAAAACGTTGACAAATTTGTCAGGAAACAAATACTGTACTCACAGTGAATGATAAAACAGTTAGAATAATAATGTTAGAAAAGCGGAGATTCTTTGCACAGCCACAGGTGGTGAGCTGAATTTAGGAGTTATGCTAATTAACACTGAGTTCACGCTTGCTGTGGCATCGTCAGTCACTCTTAAAGGGACAGGATTTCTTATAGGTGAATAAAACAAAAAATTAATATAGTTAAATGTTTCCAATCAACAAACATTTTGTAATTCATGTTGTTGTATTGTACTGTAACTAATGACAGCAATCTATAATTTAATGGGTTCAATAAAGAAAAAAAGTAAAACATTTTCAGATTCTGATTGGGGTGATAAAATACTACAAGACTTATTAAAAATCTATAGGATCCATTAGGATTCATTTTGATTTCCAATAGGAAAAAAAAGTAGTCCAATATGATTCTGATAGAGGTGATACAAAATCCTATGGGATTGCAAGAATCCTTTAGGGTCCAATATGATTACTTTTGATTCCCAATAGGAAAAAAGTAGTCTAATAGAATTCCAATAGGATTCTGATAAAGGTGACATAAAATCCTATAGGACTGCGACAATCCTAAAGGATCCACTATGATTACTTTTGATTTCCAATAGGAAATCAATTATTGGATTGTGAGAATCCTATAGGATTCTATTGGAAAAATCACACATTTTATAGGATTAGCGATTATTTCCGGAGAGAGAAAGAGGGAGTGGTCGTCCAGACCCTATGAGCTGAACATAACAGTATGCCAGTGGAAAGGAGGACAGTAGCAGGAGACACTATGAGCTTAACATAACAGTATGCCAGTGGAAGGGAGGACAGTAGCAGGAGACACTATGAGCTTAACATAACAGTATGCCAGTGGAAGGGAGGACAGTAGCAGGTGAACCTAAATGCGATTGAGCCAATCAGTTGTGTTGTGACTAGGGTGGTATACAGAAGATAGCCCTATTTGGTAAAAGACCAAGTCCATATTATATCAAGAACAGCTCAAATAAGCAAAGAGAAACTACAGTCCATCATTACTTTAAGATATGAAGGTCAGTAAATCCGGAAAATGTCAAGAACTTTGAAAGTTTCTTCAAGTGCAGTCGCAAAAACCATCAAGCGCTATGGTGAAATTGGCTCTCATGAGGACCGCCACAGGAAAGGAAGACCCAGAGTTACCTCTGCTGCAGAGGATAAGTTCATTAGAGTTAACTGCACCTTAGATTGCAACCCAAATAAATGCTTCACAGAGTTCAAGTAACAGACACATCTCAACATTACTGTTCAGAGGAGACTGAGTGAATCAGGCCTTCATGGTCGAATTGCTGCCAAGAAACCACTACTAAAAGACACCAATAAGAAGAAGACACTTGCTTGGGCCAAGAAACACGAGCAATGGACATTGGACTGGTGGAAATCTGTCCTTTGGTCTGATAAGTCCTAATTTGAGATTTTTGGTTCCAACCGCCATGTCTTTGTGAGACGTAGAGTAGGTGAACAGATGATCTCCGCATGTGTGGTTCCCACCGTAAAGCATGGAGGAGGTGTGATGGTGTGGGGGTGCTTTGCTGGTGACACTGTGTGTGATTTATTTAGAATTCAAGGCACACTTAACCAGCATGGCTACCACAGCATTCTGGAGCAATACGCCATCCCATCTGGTTTGTGCTTAGTGGGACTATCATTTGTTTTTCATCAGGACAATGGCCAAACACACCTCCAGGCTGTGTAAGGGCTATTTGACAAAGAAGGAGAGTGATGGAGTGTTGCATCAGATGACCTGGCCTTTATTTAGAATTCAAGGCACACTGAACCAGCATGGCTACCACAGCATATGTAACTCTGGGTCTTCCTTTCCTGTGGCGGTCCTCATGAGAGCCAGTTTCATCATAGCGCTTGATGGCAGTAGTAGTAGTAATAGTAATAGTAGTAGTAGTAGCAGCAGTAGTAGTATTAGTAGTAGTAGTACCAGTAGTAGTAGTAATAATAATAATAGTAGTAATAGTAGCGGTAGTAGTAACTTTAGTATTAGTAGTAGTAGTAGTAACTTTAGTAGTAGTAGTAGTAGTAGTGGTAGTAGTAACTTTAGTATTAGTAGTAGTAGTAGTAGTAGTAGTGGTAGTAGTAACTTTAGTATTAGTAGTAGTAGTAGTAGTAACTTTAGTAGTAGTAGTAGTAGTAGTAGTGGTAGTAGTAACTTTAGTATTAGTAGTAGTAGTAGTAGTAACTTTAGTAGTAGTAGTAGTAGTAGTAGTGGTAGTAGTAACTTTAGTATTAGTAGTAGTAGTAGTAACTTTAGTAGTAGTAGTAGTGGTAGTAGTAACTTTAGTATTAGTAGTAGTAGTAGTAGTAGTAACTTTAGTAGTAGTAGTAGTAGTAGTAGTGGTAGTAGTAACTTTAGTATTAGTAGTAGTAGTAGTAGTAGTAGTAACTTTAGTAGTAGTAGTAGTGTCAGTGTTAATGCTAGTGCTTGCTGTTTGAGGTTTTAGGCTGGGTTTCTGTATAGCACTTGGTGACATCGGCTGATGTAAAAAGGGCTTTATAAATACATTTGATTGATTTATAGTATAGTGATAGTAGACAACAGGAGGCTCCATACCTGAACAGTAATATTAGTGTATTGTACTAGATAGGCCAAGGCTACAGTACATGCAATATAATTAATACTCGTTAATTAGTACTGGTAGTAGTAGTTAGCCGGATGTGTCATACCTGTACCCGGACCTCTGGGAGGTTAACCTTCATGGCCAGCTCCTCTCTGCTGTAGACGTCAGGGTAGTGGGACTTCTCAAAGGCCCGCTCCAGCTCATGGAGTTGGTAGGTTGTGAAGGTGGTGCGGTTACGCCGGTGCTTCTTCTTGGGGTGGTCTTCCTCTGGGGGCTCAGGTGACTTCCCCCTGTCGCTGTCCAACCCCTTCTGGAGGTCCCCCAGGTCCCCATCACACTTATCACTGGAGAAAAGGCCTGACTCTGCAGGTAAACAGTAGAAGAGGATGTTTGTCATGAGCCTTTCTGTTAATCCGGCAGTGCCAGTTCTACTTACTGTACCAAACGTGGTCTTCCACGTGGCTAACATTCCATGTTTAAAGAAAGGCCTCTTTTTAACATGGTTAGAAAGGTGGAGTATGTGCTACTTTATTTCCTGTTAGTGTACATGGTGTAAGGTATTGAATATGCTGTGTATTTCAGCAGTAGCATGCTACTTAAGATAGATATTGCAACAGAGCCTAAATGCAATGCAAACTGCAGGCCTCTTCTCTCTCGGCGGGTGACGTCATATTGTCTTCACTGCATTCCTTAGGCCCAGTAATCCCATGCGGACAGATGCCACCTGTTAAACCTGAGTGTCCCTGTGTGCCCTAGGCGGGCCAGTTCTAATCTACACAAAGACTTTACTTGGCTTCTCCACTCACCCAAGTACCAGATCAAATTTTCTAAGAAAACAGGGTGAGGTTGAAGCCCCACTTCACGTGGTTGATGGATGGTAGATCCCATCAGAGCTTGTTAATTCATTATCCAAATCAATCGAGGCTCAATTGAGATAATCATCAGATCATTGGCTTGGTAACAAGCGTGCGAGGAAGGCAGCAAAAGTGGTCTCCTTAATTCACTTTGCTGTAATGTTACAGTGATAGATAATTGTTATGTCATGCCAGTATTGTTCTGGGAGAAATACTCAGTACAACAAGTATAAAGGTAGCTAGAAATGTAAAGTCCAGCATTGTAGTTGTACTGTAGTGTTCTAGTCTCTGAATCTTTGCCAAAAATGAGAACCTGAGCATAGTGTGCTTTCAACTATCCCTGCCTTTCCTCCTGCATGAGGTTACCACAGTGTGCTTTCAACTGTCCCTGGACTATGCCTTTCCTCCTGGATGAGGTTATCTAAGAAAACAGTATGACTACTCCTTTGACTGGAGAAAAGGGAAAGTCTTTACTATTCCAACTATTGTTTTCCAATCTGTGGCCAACATACATTCCCCATTAACCCCCCCAATGACATTGTCCTTGTGCTATTATAGTTTGTCTCTCATGACACGTCAGATATCACATCAATATCACATCAGTATCACATCAGAATCACATCAGTATCACATCAGTATCACATCAATATCACATCAGTATCACATCAGTATCACATCAGTATCACATCAGTATCACATCAATGAAAATTGACATAAGTCTCTGAATATGTGAATTAAATGATGTAACACATTCAATCAATCAATAAAAACCAGTGTACTGACCCTGGAAGTCAGAGTGCTGTGTGCTGTCTGCCAGGCTGGCCAGGTGTCCGTAGGGGTCTGACTTGACCTGCTTCCCCTGGTGGTCCTCCAGGCCCTCAGGGGCCACATTATGGGCCCCCACGTCCCCCACAGGGGTCAGCAGAGGGTCCTGGTCCTTACTGAAGCCCAAGATCACATCGATGCTGTGGACCCGGCCTCCTCCGCTAGACCCCCCTCCCTTCAGCATGTCATGGTAGTTGTCTGGTGACAGGCAGCTGTCATCCACCATTCCCAAGGTATCCATTGACAAATGCATCCAGAGGAGCTCTTCCTACTGCTGAGGGGCTAACCTCAGATATAGTTGTACACGTGACAGACAGCAGTAAAGGTTGTCACTTGTCACATAGGGATTATATTAAGAGAGAGCAAGCCAGAGCAGAATTGGATGGGGGGGGGGGGGGGGGGGGGCGTACAGATCGTGTCCTTGGATTTCCTGTCAGTCTGCAAAACAGAGTTTGGAGAGTTAAACATGTTGGTATTATCAACACACTACTTGCTGTACTAACAGTTTGGTTGTGAATGTGCATATATGCCGCTTGTTAGTATTGTACATATGCACTGACATAATGGTTAGAATGTTACTTCAGTAACAAGTAATTCCCCTTTAGTCGTTGATATGCATAATTCATCTGACATTCCTGACAATTCTTCATTCTTTATGATCCATGCATGACTGAAAGCTACCAAACCTGAACTTTTTTTCTGTATTGTGTTCATGCAAGTTATTTTAGTTTAGTTAGTTATTTTTCAGCAGAATATTTTTACTTGAGGGTCAAAATCTGACTCATGCATCAATAAAAAAAATAGTGTTTTTTTTTATGAAAAAGCATATATTAATGTATGTAATTTCTTAAATTAAATTTCTTAAATTAAATAAATATGTTTAAAAACAATACATATTTTCTGGTTAGTTAAAAGAAAATATGATCTGAAATGATGAACAGGTGTTTTTAAAATGAACTTATTTTTAACAAGGCAAGTCAGTTAAGAACAAATTCTTATTTTATAATGACGGCCTACCCCCAGCCAAACCCACGCTGGGCCAATTGTGCACCGCCCTATGGGATTCCTGATCACGGCCGGTTGTGATATAGCCCGGAATCGATCCAGGGTCTGTAGCGATGCCTCTAGCACTGAGATGCAGTACCTTAGACCGCTGTGGCACTATAATCATATGTTATAGCTAGACACTTTTATCAGCAAAACAGATATATGGGTCTTGATAATATGATAATTAATTCCACCCCAAAAATGTATTTGATCGTTTTTAAAGATTGCAGGACAAGCAATATATGCTTCAGATAAAGTATTCCTTATGAAATTGGAAAAACATACGGCAATGAAATGAAATTAAGAAATATCTTAACAATAATGGTATCTTCAACAACAAGTAGTTGTAACTAAGTAGTAATAGTACTATCAACTCAAAATAAACAGCAATATCACTAGCGACATTTGTAAATGTACTTACCTCTATACAGGTAGCTTAGTTATAGTACACGCATCCTCTTCCAATGCTGAGCCGTGAGTTGTGGCTCCTCTGTCTGACAAGTTGCAAATGACAGCGGATGGGAGTTCCGTTGCCTGTGCACCTGCTCCTCCCAACCTCCCCGGATAAAGTCCTTCAAAGTCTGCAACGATAACTACTAAGTATTAAAACTCAATGGAGTTCCTCCCTCTGGCTTTAGCCGCTGTCTGTTTGACTGTTCAGTAGATACTGAGGAAAACCAAGTATTTAAGAGGTTTATTAATTGGAATCCTTCCCCTTTAAGAATGATTGGCAGTTGTTTTCTGGTCAAGTAATTGCTGAAAATGTGGCCTGTATTCAGACCACAGAGGGAGGCCTCGGCTAATGAAGGCTTGACAAAACTTTCTTTCAGAAATCTATTGTTTAAAAGATAATGGTTCTTGTAATCCCTTCATTACACACAATATATGAGAGAATATAAAGAGATATATAGAGACGTAGTCTGCTTTGGCTGGACACAAACTGGCTTGCACAGGAAAGACATGAAGCAACTTTATTCTAATAAACCCTTGTTTTAGCACTTGTGGACTGTGAAAAGAAAGCTGGGATATAAGAGAAATTAACAATGACTATGCATACATGTGCATTTTTAATTGTATATTTCCTTGAAAATGATTATACTCTGAGTACGGCCTGAGTCATGTAAACACTATATAAATATATCATTTTTAAAGGAACCTGGAATAAATTAAGTCAAAGGTTAGCTGTTTCAACTTGAAAATAGATACCCCACTGATGTACAATGTTAAGCTTTAGAAGCTTAAAACAATGTATGGATATTGTATTACCTAGTTTTATTAGCTCACTTACCACGACACAAGTCAGTGTTAAGTTAACATCAGTAATTAACTTAATTATCTTTAGTTCATGGCACCAAAGTAACATTATACGTGTATAAAAAACATGACACCTCTCTATCACTTCTCACACTCTAATCCAAGGGTAGGCTCTTGATTTTGGCACTGCTTTTCTGAACCCTGATATGGCTTGCTTCCATTATGGTTTGTATAAATTGGCGTTATTCTACTCTAGCCAGTCTGGTTTGTTTGAACATGACCAGGATAGAGTTGCTCAGCCCTTTGAGTACTTGTGAATTTTGAAAAGAATGTTAGGATATAAGAGAAATTAGAAATGTCTGCTTGCATTTACTTCTACACTAATAATTCTATATTATACCAAATACGGCAATACTCTGACTAAGGCAAGAGTAATTTAAACGTAAAATGAAATGTTTTTGTTGCTTTTTTTATACAGTACCGTTCAAAGGTTTGGACACACCTACTCATTCAAGGGTTTTTCTCTATTTTTACTATTTTCTACAATGTAGAATAATAGTGAAGACATCAAACTATGAAATAACATATATGGAATCATGAAGTAACCAAAAAAGTAATAAACAAATCAAAACATATTTGACATTTTAGATTCTTCAAAGTAGCCACTCCTTGCCTTGATGACAGCTTTGCACACTCTTGGCATTCTCTCAACCAGCTTCACCTGGAATTCTTTTTCAACAGTCTTGAAGGAGTTCCCACATATGCTGAGAACTTGTTGGCTGCTTTTCCTTCACCCTGCAGTCCAACTCGTCCCAAACCATCTCAATTGGGTTGAGGTCAGGTGATTGTGGAGGCCAGGTCATCTGATGCAACACCCCATCACTCTCCTTCTTTGTCAAAGCCCTTACACAGCTTGGAGGTGTGTTTGGCCATTGTCCTGATGAAAAAAAATGATAGTCCCACTAGGCACAAACCAGATGGGATGGCGCATCGCTGCAGAATGCTGTGGTAGCCATGCTGGTTAAGTGTGCCTTGAGTTCTAAATAAATCACAGACAGTGTCACCAGCAAAGCACGCCCACACCATCACACCTCCTCCTCCATGCTTCACAGTGGGAACCACACATGCAGAGATCATCCATTCATGTACTCCAAGTCTCACAAAGACACGGCAGTTGGATCCAAAAATCGTACATTTGGACTCATCACACCAAAGACACATTTCCACCGGTCTAATGTCCATTGCTCGTGATTCTTGGCCCAAGTACGTCTCTTCTTCTTATTGGTTTTTTTCATTTCTTAAAATTTTCAGGATTGACTGACCTTCATGTCTGAAAGTAATGATGGCCTGTAGTTTCTCTTAGCTTATTTGAGTTGTTCTTGCTATAATATGGACTTTGTCTTTTACCAAATAGGGCTATCTTCTGTACACCACCCCTACCTTGTCATAACACAACTGTTTGGCGCAAACACATTAAGAAGGAAAAAATTAACATTAACATTTAACATTGCACACCTGTTAATTTAAATGCATTCCAGGTGGTTGAGAGAATGCCAAGAGTGTGCAAAGCTGTCATCAAGGCAAAGGGTGGCTACTTTTAAGAATCTCAAATATAAAATATATTTTGATTTGTTTAACACTTGTTTAACACTTTTTTTTTTACAATTTTGATGTCTTCACTATTATTCTACAATGTAGAAAGTAGTAAAAATAAAGAAAAACCCTTGAATGAGTAGGTATGTCCAAACTTTTGACTGGTACTGTATATTGTACACATGTTTTTAAATAACCAGAGTTACCTTGCTAATATTACATGCGAAGTTGTATGAGCTTGTATTTTATTGTATGGAATATTATAACCTAGCTTTGTTAACTGAATTTCCTGAGTTGACACAAAATAAGTCAGTGTTAAGTTAGCATCATTAGGTTATATTTAGCGTCAGTAACTTATATTTGGAATCATAACTATCTATGTAAGTAAGTAGCAATGTAAATACTAACTATGTATGTAAGCAAATAACAGTTCATATATTTTAATAACAATGCATATATTTTAAAAGCAATTTATATCCTTATCTTGACCACCAATGCCGTCCCAACACAGTCAGGTGGCATGTAATAATGTAATTTCACCATATTAACCCAGGTTTAGCCTCCCAGCCCTGGTACCTTGTCAAATGTGGAATGGGCTGGACCTATATTGCTCCTAAGGCCTATCTCTTTCTGGTCCCTGCTATGGGTTTCCCTGCAGCCAGCTGGCTGGCCTAAAGCTGAGGAAGCTAAGTGTCTCAAAGATCAACCCTCACCTTAATGAGCCTAATCACTGGAGATTTCCTCTGATGTCATCTATCCAAATATATGTTTAAAAAGATCAAAACAGAACATTCAGCATGGAGAAACACACAGGATCATGTGAAATGTGTATCACTTTGCCTGACCACTGCAATTTCATGTTTTGGTAAATAAAGGTCTATTTCTAACAACTCTCCTGATGCTGTATGTTTACGGTTGCTCTCAAACCCTAAACCTCAACTAAATCTTGTAATAAATAACGTGGAAATTGAGCAAGTTGAGGTGTCTAAACTTCTTGGAGTAGCCCTGGATTGTAAACGGTCATGGTCAAAACAAGTTGATAAAACAGTAGCAAAGATGGTGAGAAGTCTGTCCATACCTTCTTAACATCACTATCATCAAGGCAGGTCCTTCAGACCCTAGTTTTGTCGCACTTGGACTACGGTTCAGTCATGTGGTCAGTTGCCACAAAGAGGAACTTAGGAAAATTGCAATTGGCCCAGAACAGGGCAGCCCGACAGGCCCTTGGATGTACACAGAGAGCTAACATTAATAATATGCATGTCAATCTCTCCTGGCTCAAAGTGGAGGAGAGATTAACTTCATCACTACTTGTATTTATGAGAGGTATTGACATGTTGAATGCACTGAGCTGTCTGTTTGAGCTACTGGCACACAGCTCGGACACCCATGCATACCCCACAAGACATGCCACAAGAGGTCTCTTCACAGTTCTCAAGTCCAGAACAGACTATGGGAGGCACACAGTACTACATAGAGGCGGAATACAACAGGTGTAGACCTTACATTGAAATGCTTACTTACAGGCTCTAGCCAACAGTGCAAAAAAGGTATTATGTGAACAACAGGTAACTAAAGAAATAAAAACAACAGTAAAAAGACAGTGAAAAATAACAGTAGCGAGGCTATATACAGTAGCGAGGCTATAAAAGTAGCGAGGCTACGTACAGGCACCGGTTAGTCGGGCTGATTGAGGTAGTATGTACATGTAGATATGGTTAAAGTGACTATGCACATATGATGAACAGAGAGTAGCAGTAGCGTAAAAAAGGGGTTGGCGGGTGGTGGGACACAATGCAGATAGCCCGGTTAGCCAATAAAGGGGGAACTGGTTGGTCGGGCCAATTGAGGTAGTGTGTACATGAATGTATAGTTAAAGTGACTATGCATATATGATAAACAGAGAGTAGCAGCAGCGTAAAAGAGGGGTTGGGGGTGGGGGCACACAATGCAAATAGTCCGGGTAGCCATTTGATTACCTGTTCAGGAGTCTTATGGCTTGGGGGTAAAAACTGTTGAGAAGCCTTTTTGTCCTAGTCTTGGCACTCCGGTACCGCTTGCCATGCGGTAGTAGAGATATGTGGTAGTTGTGGAGTAGGGGCCTGAGGGCACACAGTGTGTTGTGAAATCTGTGAATGTATTGTAAAAAAAATGTAAATGGTATAACTGCCTTCATTTTTCTGGACCCCAGGAAGAGTTGCTGCCTTGGCAGCAGCTAATGGGGATCCATAATAAATACAAATACAAACAGCTCTGCAATACTATGACTTTAGTAGGGGTGTAATTGAATTAGTAGACAATTAAAACAAGATACTGTTAATGGTTCAGTGATATAAGAAGTATGAATTTCTTATACGGGGAGGTTACTGAATGCATGAATAAAAAACAAAATGTTTGATCGGACAAATAATGTTCATTACTAGTCCTGGATGAGAGATCACGTTTGCCTGGGTCAGTCGGGGACGAGTTTCCCGGGTTTCCTAGATCCTTCTTAAGTTCTTTTATTAGATTCCGAGTACTATAAGGACATTCAATTACACTGAACAAACATATAATCGCAACATGTAAAGTGTTGGTCCCATGTTTCATGAGCTGAAATAAAAGATCCCAGAAATGTTGCATGCGTACAACAACAACAACAACAAAAAAGCTTGTTTCTCTCAAATTTTTGTGCACAAATTTGTTTACATCCCTGTTAGTGAACATTTCTCCTTTTGCCAGATAATCCATCCACCTGACAGTTGTGGCATATCAAGAAGCTGATTAAACAGCATGGTCATTACACAGGTGCACCTTGTGCTGGGGGACAATGGCCACTCTAAAATATGCAGTTTTGTTACACAACACAATGCCACAGATGTCTCAAGTTTTGAGGGAGCGTGCAATTGGCATACTGACTGCAGGAATGTCCACCAGAGCTGTTGCCAGAGAATTGAATGTTCATTTCTCTACCATAAGCCACATCCAACGTCCTTTTTGAGAATTTAGCAGTACGTCCAACCGGCCACAGAACCGCAGACCACATGTGTAACGTCGTGTGGGAGAGTCGCTTGCTGATGTCAACGTTGTGAACAGAGGTGAACAGAGTGCCCCATGGTGACGGTGGGGTTATGGTATGGGCAGGCATAAGCTACGGACAACCAACACAACATTTTATTGATGGCTATTTGAATGCATAGAGACACTGTGACTGAGATCCTGAGTCCCATTGTGAGGCCAATTTTTTTAAAGGTAACTGTGACCAACAGATGCATATCTGTATTCCCAGTCATGTGAAATCCATAGATTAGGGCCTAATGAATGTATATCAATTTACTTATTTCCTTATCTGAACTGTACCTCAGTAAAATATTTGAAATTGTTGCATGTTGCGTTTATATTTTTGTTCAGTATAATTAAACCTTTGTCTCTGATGTGGCTAGCTTTGCTGATGGTAAAGCTAATATGTTGTCCTCATTGACTGGCTGGGCTGGCAGATTGACAGGGCAGTAGTAACTAGCATTAAGCTGGGCTGGCAGGTTGATAGGGCAGGAGTAACTAGAGTAAATTAGTTGCTAATTATGTAGTCAATTCAGTACAGCATTTGTAGCTAATGGGCTAAAGAGCCAGAGTGAAGTTTGCACTGATACTATAATTGCAGCGCTCTTACCAACTACGGAAGAATAACATCTGACCAATAATAAAGATGTTTATTTATTAACTTCTATTGTCCTCCAAGAGTTTCACTTTTTTTTAAATTATTATTATTTAAAAAATTCTTCTTTCAGGGGGTGGATCAGCTTTAATATTGCGGATAGATTGTTGCTTCCATCAATGTAATTGTCTACATAATTTCCAATACCCCATATATTTTTGGGGAAAATATCTCTATATACATACATACACATACCAATATACATACATATATATATACATAAACATTCATACATATACAGTGGGGCAAAAAAGTATTTAGTCAGCCACCAATTGTGCAAGTACTCCAACTGAAAAAGATGAGAGAGGCCTGTAATTTTGATCATAGGTACACTTCAACTATGACAGACGAAATGAGAAAAAGAAATCCAGAAAATCACATTGTAGGATTTTTTATTTATTTATTTGCAAATTATGGTGGAAAATAAGTATTTGGTCAATAACAAAAGTTTATCTCAATACTTTGTTATATACCCTTTGTTGGTAATGACAGAGGTCAAATGTTTTCTGTAAGT
>QNTS01004111.1:3662-15548 GCA_003317085.1 Hucho hucho | reverse complement strand
GTAAGAAACTGAATTGTAGCCTAGCATATTATTGGGGGTAATTATTTATTTTTATTTATTTTTATTTCACCTTTATGAACAACAAGTTCTCATTTACAACTACGACCTGGCCAAGATAAAGCAAAGCAGTGCGACAAAAACAACAACACAGAGTTACACATAAACAAACGTACAGTTAATAACACAAAGAAAAGAAAAATTGAAAAATCTATGTACAGTGTGTGCAAATGTAGAAGATTAGGGAGGTAGGCAATAAATAGGCCCTAGAGCCGAAAATAATTACAATTTATCATTGGACAAAGACAAAGGGGAATGTATTATTCTCATCTTATCACTGACAATAGGCGGAATGCAGATGTCCCAGCATCAATTGGTATAAATTCTATTCAGTCATTTCAAGTCTATGTGTTCTGATATACACTGAGTATACCAAACGTTATAACACCTTCATTGTACCGAGTTGCACCTTGGCTGGATACACACAGTAAACTGTTGAGTGTGGAAAAACCGAGCAGTCTTTCAGTTCTTGACACAAACCAATGCGCCGGGCACCTACAACCATACCCAGTTCAAAGGCCCTTAAATATTTTGTCTTGCCCATTCACCCTCTGAATGGCACACATGCAGTACACAATCCACGTTTCAATTGTCTCAAGGCTTAAAAATCCTTCTTTAACCTGTCTCCTCCCCCCATCTACAGTGATTGAAGTGGATTTAACAAGTGACATCAATAAGGGGATCATAGTTTTCACCTGGATTCACCTGGTCAGTCCACGGAAAGAGAAGGTGTTCTTAATGTTTTGTACACTCACTGTATGCCTGTGTGTCTGTTCCTGTATGTGTCTTATGCTGGTGACAAATACCATTTATTCTCTGCAGACAGTCTGGCCTGAGAGCCAGACAAAGGATATATTATAGGCATTTTTGTGAACCTCCAAAACGTATGATACCTACTAATGATCTAGTTACTTTAGACAGAAATGAAAGTAGAGAGATGGGTCGGGGAGTATGGGTGGGTGTATACCTTTTAACGTCTAGCAATCCAAAGGTTGCATGTTTGAGTCGTGTCAGGACAACTGTAGCATTTAGCTAAACCCCTCCCCTAAACCCTTTTCCTAATCTTAACCTAATTATCCTAATCTTTTACGTAAATTCTCCTAACCTTTGTCATTATATACAAGCAGCCAGGTCTCAGAGAAAGACATATAATACTATATGTCCTCCAAGATGTGTAATAAGTTATGTTATCCAATTACTATGATATTGTACGACCAGGTAAGACGTATGATCTATACATCCTCTAATACGAATGAAAATGTACGACTACTATTCCATTCATAATGTACCCTAATATAACGGAATGTAGCATACTAAATTGAGGGGTAAAAATTTACATTTTACATACGAATTGCCCTGAGACCAGGTTGGTGGGGATCAGGGTTGGGGTCAACTTCATTTCAATTCCAGTCAATTCAGGAAATACACTGCAATTCCAATTTCTTCAATGTTTTTCAATGTGGAACATTTGGAATTGGGATTTGGTTTGCTTTCTGAATTCACTGGAATTGAAATGGAATTGACCCCAACCCTGCTGGGGATCAATGAAGTGAATTAATTTGATTTCAGCAAGCAAACCGAATTTACCTTGATGTGACACTATACTTAGTTGAGTGATGTGTGACAACAACATGAAAACCCACCTGGCAGATTGAATGATTCCGTAAATAATTGATTGAAGTAACCTTTTAACATTTATCTTCGTCAAGTCAGGTAATAATCCATTTATCACGTTAATATATTAACGCTGTCCTTCTTTACTTGTTTCTCCATTACCCTAATTGAGTACAAATTGGTTAAGAAGATGCTACGTAGCAATCAAGCTGCTTAGTTTTTTCAGATGACAGTTTAAAGCCTCAGATCCTATTAGGAAGAAAGCGGCTAACGCTTAAAGGAGCTGTGTCAGCTTACAGGGGGGAAAGGAGGACGGGACAGGGAGCAACAGAGGAGAGAAACAGAGAGATGATTATGATGAAAAGGGAGGGTTTGAAGGATGAGACAATGTCATGTGATCATCAAGTTAAAGTTACAGAGGAGAGATGTGGCACAATCTGTGGTACTGGATCCTTCTGCTGCCATCAACTGAATATAGGAGGGGAAGGTTTAGAATCTCCTCAGGAAAAGGTTTCGAAAACTTCAGATAGGCAAAATGAATACAGTTTACTTTACTTTTTTTTTTTTTTTTAAGTGAGCAGAATACCAACCTGCAACATCACTCCAGCAATATGACAGCAGAAACGTTCATGCCCACGTAAAGAGCATCCAAATGTCCTATTTTCCATTTAACTCAGAAACCTGGTTTCATGTTTAGACTGAGCTTGGCTCCAGGTTGGGAAGCATGCTGGCCCAATGCCAACATGCGTAACGACATCAATGCATGTTTGTTAATATAACTTGATTAAACTGGCCTAATGACATTATCTCATTAATATGCCTCTCATTCATCCCTCTAGCGTCCATATATTGTCGGACTTCATTTTTCAGGATTCTTGCCTTTGGCGGCAGAACGCCTGGGCATGATCGATGACATATCAGTAGTACCCACAACACACTTCTCATGAAGGAAGCACCATAACATTTGCATGGGTACTACCACATTTGGAAGGGTCGTTTTTTTAGACTTGGGCGATTCAAATTATTAACCGTGAACAATGAGGCTGTATCCACTTTAAATTACAGTTTCAGACAGTGGCCAATAGGCTATTGTGGCTATTTGAGCATAATGTAGGTACTACTGTATCAGAGTGGCCTATCAACAAAACCAATGGAGATGCCGTAACAGTTCAACATGGATATAGCTGTCGACTTCTATGATATCCCTTACAGTAGCCAATATGTGGTGTTCAATGTAGGCCTACGTTCCATGAGACGTTTTAAAAACATTATGCATGGCTTGACATTAAATATTTTAGAACTGATGTTTTACTTGTCCGAAAGGTCAAATCAAAAAAAAAAAAAAGCTCTTTACCTGATTTGCCTTTTTAAAGATAGGTATGTACAAGTTTTTCGCTCTAGTAGGAAACCAATCACTCTCCCATTGCTGACCAAAATGAGCTATAACCAGGCTAGTAACTCACTAATTAGCACAGGGGTAGGTCCTGGAGTACTGCAGGCACTTCATGTTTTTGATTTAACCAACCTGGAAGACCAGGGGTATTCAATTTAGACAATCTCTGAACTGATCAATTAGCTCAGTTGGTCAGGGGTACTGCCTAGTGGGAAGAAAATCCTGCAGTACCTGCGTTATTGCACAAACAGGGTTGCCTACCCCTGAACTAGCAACTCAATTTACCCCCGCACATTGACTCTGTACCGGTACCCCCTGTAGAAAGCCTCGCTACTGTTATTTTACTGCTGCTCTTTAAAAAAAAATTTTTTTTTGTTTTGTTTTGTTTTTACTATTTTTCTTAAAACTGCATTGTTGGTTAAGGGCTTGTAAGTAAGCATTCCACTGTAAGGTCTACACCTGTTGTATTCGGCGCATGTGACAAATACAATTTGATTTGATTTGAACAAATGTGCACATGTGGCTATAATTGGCTCTGCTCTGTGATCTCAAATAGGAACCTAGGCTACTCTTTGACAGCAGATGATGGAAAAACTACTAGCAGGTGATGGAAAAACTGCTAGCAGGTGATGGAAAAACTGCTAGTAGGTGATGGAAAAACCCCCTCCCTACTCTGATGAGCTGCTCAGTGGGCTCAGCCTACTACAAAATCACCAACTCAGTCTTAAAGTTAGATTTGGTTTGTTGCATTCAAAGGGACTCTTATGATTATGATGTTGATTCAATCTCAATTTTCACAGTGGAGGGAAACTTGTATCTGTTTAAATTCAACTTGGCACGGACGTCAATTCAATGTCTATTCCGCGTTGGTTCAACATTTAATTGAAATGATGTGGAAACAATGTTGATTCAACCAGTGTGTGCGCTGTGGGAGGAAAGATTCCCTACATTTTAGTGAAGTTCAATCTCGTGCGTCTCGCGGGCTGGCAATTATTTTGTGCAGGACTGCTCCAGGAGCTGCGTGGCCGAGCATACGAGCAGCTTAGAGGCTTACCGCCTTTATCCCTCACCCCCTTACCCCATTACCCCTCACCCCATTTACCCCTCACCCCTTACCCCATTACCCCTCACCCCATTTACCTCTCACCCCTGTTTACCCCTCACCCCCATAACCCCTCACCCCCTTATCTCTCACCCCATTATCCCTCGCCCCCTTACCTCTCACCCCATTTAACCCTCACCCCCTTACCCATCACCCCATTTACCCCTCACCCCATTACTCCTTAACCCCTCACCCGCTTAACCCCTCACCCCCTTAACAGAAATACCAGCCCCCTCACCCCCTTCCCTCCCATCACCTATAAACTCCAGCTACCCGCGGGCCGGATTGAATGGGTATGTATGGGGAAATGTACAGTATGTTTGAAACCCCTGACCTCTACACAGCAAACAACTGTTTTCACCTTACATTTTGGACAACACCTATAGCCTTCAGTTTATCTATACAGTTTACTTAATCAATAAGACTTGTTCATAATATGTATTGACAAAGAAAGCAGACAAAGAAAAATGTAAAAAATAATCTGACAATGTATGCTTTTAACTATAAACAGACCTAGTACAATTTATTTGCATGTTCATGTATTGACAGTGAGTACGGTTACATGCACACAATAATACAATTATTGTGGCTAATGAGATTAATATAATAGTTTGTTTAAAACGTTTACATGATTTGTAAGGAAGGATCGGACCCTTTTTTTTCAATTTTCACCTAAAATCACAGACCCAAATCTAACTGCCTGTAGCTCAGGACCTGAAGCAAGGATATGCATATTCTTGATACCATTTGAAAGGAAACACTTTGAAGTTTGTCGAAATGTGAAATTATTGTAGGAGAATATAACACATTAGATCTGGTAAAATATATATTTTTTTTAATTGTACCATCATCTTTGAAATGCAAGAGAAAGGCCATAATGTATTATTCCAGCCCAGGCTCAATTTAGATTTTGGCCACTAGATGGCAGCAGTGTACATGCAAAGTTTTACACTGATCCAATGAACCATTGTATATCTGTTCAAAATGTTGTATCAAGACTGTGATTAATTGGTTTATTAATATTTTTTTCAAGTTCTCAATTGTGCACTCTCCTCAAACAATAGTATGGTATTCTTTCACTGTAATAGCTACTTTAAATTGGACAGTGCAGTTAGATTAACAAGAATTTAAGCTTTCTGCCCATATCAGATATGTCTATGTCCTGGGATTTTTTTAGCTTTTGTTACTTACAACCTCATGCTAATCACATTAGCCTACGTTAGCTCAACCGTCCCGCGGGGGCGGACACCGATCCCGTAGAGGATAAACGATCTCCCTAATAATCCTGTTTACTCGTGAGACTTTTATTAATGCAGAAAATCGTGAATCAAAATAAACGTTCTACCACAGTGACCATGTAATTTTTTCAAAGCCTATTTGATTTAGAGTTTGTACATATAAAGTTTGTATGTGTAAACTACTTCTGAGATGCAGACTTTCAGTATTTCCAAAACTCACTTAACTCAGGCATAAGAGGGAAGCTTGCGCTACCAGTGCTGGCACATAAGCAGATTAAATACACAGCTGCAATGCTACTGGAATGCCGATTAAGCTGTTTACGTGTCCTAACAATTTGAAAGAATGCTCAGAAAACGAGGTGTTGCAATCGATGTATGCTTCCTTAGATTTTGACCTTACGCCGATTAACATAAGGTGTTTACATGTCTTTTTCCATACTCGGCCTACTGCCATAATCAGCTTAATATCGAATTATTAGTGTGCAAGTTAAAATACTCAGTCTGGACTCTGTTTCAACAGGTTCGGATGCATAAAAATATAATTACTAGAACAGATATTCCCATTGAAGTCAACATTTTGTGATGGGTGGACCGGCGGCCATATTGAGTGTACCAGTCAAATACCCGTGGACTGAGGGGCTTTGTCCATTCTATTAATTCTGTGTCTGTGTGGAAGTTGAACAGAGAGGAAGTGATCATCACTAGCAACAATATACAATATGATTTCACAGTTGCTTCAGCAATTCATATTTTCTGAGTCAACTGAATAACAGAAAGATTAGGTGGTTCTGTGAAGATAAACATACATTATTGTGTAATTATAACAAAGACGTAGTCTTGGTGCTTGTTGGGTAAATCCCACTTGACGTAGAAGTTCATACGATGGACTGCTTAATTGCTGAAGAAAGATCAATGGGTAGAAGAAGTCTGTTGATCACTCTTCACATGACGACACACTTCTCCTCAGCCACCTGTTGTATCTCTGTCATGGTGGTCTGAGCTTTGGTCTTCAGCTGGTCCATGTCCATGTTCTGCAGTTGATGTAGCTGTCCTAGTAGTGAGTCGTTCACCTCTTCCTCCTCCTCATCCTCGTCCACCATCTTGGCTAGGTCCTCAGGGAGGTCCAGGTCGTCTCCCGCCATCTTCACCATGGCTTCATCCTGGCCACTCTGAGAAACAGACACAAAGTCAGAAATATATACCCTGAACAAAAATATAAACACAACAAGTGTTGGTCCCATGTTTCATGAGCTGAAATAAAAGATCCCAGAAATGTTCCATACATCCCTGTTAGTGAGCATTTCTCATTTGCCAAGATAATCCATTCACCTGACAGTTGTGGCATATCAAGAAGCTGATTAAACAGCATGATCATTACACAGGTACACCTTGTGCTGGGGTCAATAAAAGGCCACTTTTAATGTGCAGTTTTGTCACACAACACAATACCACAGCTGTCTCAAGTTTTGAGGGAGCATGCAAATGGCATGCTGACTGCAGGATTGCCCACCAGAGCTGTTGCCAGATAATTTAATGATTGTTTCTCATAAGCCGACTCCAACGTCATTTTAGAAAATTTGGAAATACGTCCAACTGGCCTCACAACCACAGACCACGTGTAACCACGCCAGCACAGGACCTCCACATCCAGCTTCTTCACCTGCGGGATCGTCTAAGACCAGTCACCCGGACAGCTGATGAAACTGAGGAGTATTTCTGTCTATAATGAAGCCCTTTTGTGGGGAAAACTCATTCTGATTGGCTGGGCCTGGCTCCCAAGTGGGTTCTTGTGATGGTAATCATGTGACAGTGTGTGACATCACAAAGAAGACCCAAAGAAGACCCAATGTGATGAGGTGAGTAAATCTCTGAAATATTTGATGATTTCACCTTTTCACCCTCTAGTAACCTTTGTAACAAAAACACATGTCCTACAGTACAACACAGTACAAAACATACTTTTAATGTTATTATTTTATAAAAAGCTATATTAAATATGAAAAGTAAGGATAATTTTTATAGGTCAAGGTCATTACTTTATTTAGGTGGCCAAGGAACTGCCAGTTAAATATGTTTATGTATGAAATCCGTCCTTCAAGTATCACGCTTTTGTCCTTCAGCACAACAAAAGTTTAATGTTATACCACAATGTCACCCGTTATGCTGAATGACATTAGCTTTGTTATCCCATGTTTTCACTAGTTTACAACATTTAATCATGCAATTCATATTTACATGTTGTATGAATACTGAACATGATCATTTTAAACTATTTAATGGCATTTTAAGGTATTTCAAGGCACATTATCTTTATACTATAGATGCCGTTGTCTAATAAGGAGAGGGCTGCACGGCACAGACAAAAGATCAACACATATCCAGTCGCTAGGGAGGAAAGACTAGCCAGAAGAAAAGCAACGTATTGTTTTCACGGTTTCATGCTACTGTCAGAAACAGAATAGGATATAATAGGATATAAAGCTGGGGGATAACACTTAATGTGAAGTTGCACTATTACACTGTAGTTAATGTTTTATTGCACTGCAGTTAAGGTATAACTGATGGATTATATTAGTTAATATAATATTACACACACGCGCACACACACACACACACACACAATTATGGATTAAAATGGATTATGAATTATATTAGTTAATAGCTGCTTCACATTTGGGGCACTTTATGAAAAATTGAGACTGTACAAGTTTGAATTGAAGTAGTTTGATGGGCATTTTATGCAGCTATTTTGTGTAGGTATCTTGAAATTGCATTTGTGTACCTGCATTGAATAGAAATGTACCAGTTACAGTGTAATAATGCACAATTAAAACATTAACTATCATGTAATAATCGTGTAATAATGCAACTTAATGCAACGTAAAGTGTTTCCGCAGGCTCAAATTATAGTAAAGTGATTATTATTAACATTAGCTATGAAATAGTAACAACACATGTTTGAGAGAGAAAGGGAGAACTATGTTGCATAGTAAAACCCATGTTCTTTATGTGTGTGGCGTATGGGCGTATTGCTTTATCTTTGCCAGGTTGCAGTTGTAAATGAGAACTTGTTCTCAACTAGCTTACCTGGTTAAATAAATGAATAAAAATGGGTGATTTCTCTCTCTCTAGTATGGAAGAGTTCAGCTAGCCTGCACATTTGAACCATCTTATCCTGTTTCTACACAGTTTAATAACTAAAAACATTGCTAAAAGAAAAATACTATTGCTGCTACTAATAATAGTTCATAGGATCATTATTGTTATTGCTGAAGGAATCACATTTAATCAATATTTGTGGGCCGTAGTGATATGTGTCATTCAGGGTAACAAAATATTGTCATACAGTATAACACCAGTATTTTATATTAAAATACAATAACTTTATTTTGTTGACTCAGAGAGACAAAAACAAAAGGATGAATTGAAAGATATTTTCATAGATTTTTTAATTGTTTTCAGTGTAAGGCAGGACGTTTTTTGCAAAAAACTTTCAACAAATTTTGAGTTGTACCCACGACACATCAAATATGTGGTATTCAAATATGTGGTATTTTTCTGGGTAGTTATATTTCTGCCAGTCTAAGCATGGACATATGAAAAACGGTCATAAAAAATATATCTTTTAAAAGTCTTAGTTATGCTGAATGACATTTTACTAGGGTACATAAAACAATTATTTATTGGCTTTATTCTTGAATATAACTAATATAAGGGCTTAGGTGACACTCCAATGAACATAAAAAATACATTTAGGGAATTGTAATTTCTGTTTTATTTTTTTGCTACTTTGAAAACCTTATACGTCTTTATATATACAGTTGAAGTCGGAAGGTTACATACACTTAGGTTGGAGTCATTAAAACTAGTTTTTCAACCACTCCACAAATTTCTTGTTAACAAACTATAGTTTTGGCAAGTCGGTTAGGACATCTACTTTGCGCATGACACAAGTAATTTTTCCAACAATTGTTTACAGACAGATTATTTCATTTAGAATTCACTGTATCACAATTCTAGTGGGCCAGAAGTTTACATACACTAAGCTGACTGTGCCATTAAACAACTTGGAAAAATCCAGAAAATTATGTCATGGCTTTAGAAGCTTCTGATAGGCTAATTGACATAATTTGAGTCAATTGGAGGTGTACCTGTGGATGTATTTCAAGGCCTACCTTTAAACTCTTTGCTTGACATCATGGGAAAATCATAAGAAATCAGCCAAGACCTCAGGAAAAAATTGTAGACCTCCACAAGTCTGGTTCATCCTTGGGAGCAATTTCCAAATGCCTGAAGGTACCACGTTCATGTGTACAAACAATAGTACGCAAGTATAAACACCATGGTACCACACAGCCATCATACCACTCAGGAAGGAGACGCGTTCTGTCTCCTAGAAATGAACGTACTTTGGTGCGAAAAGTGCAAATCAATCCCAGAACAACAGCAAAGGACCTTGTGAAGATGCTGGAGGAAACAGGTACAAAAGTATCTATATCCACAGTAAAATGAGTCCTATATCGACATAACCTGAAAGGCCGCTCAGAAAGAAAGAAGCCACTGCTCCAAAACCGCAATAAAAAAGCCAGACTACGGTTTGCAATTGCACATGGGGACGAAGATCGTACTTTTTGGAGAAATGTCCTCTGGTCTGATTAAACAAAAATAGAACTGTTTGGCCATAATGACCATCGTTATGTTTGGAGGAAAAAGGGGGAGGCTTGCAAGCCGAAGAACACCATCCCAACCGTGAAGCACGGGGGTGGCAGCATCATGTTGTGGGGGTGCTTTGCTGCAGGAGGCACTGGTGCACTTCACAAAATAGATGGCATCATGAGGCAGAAAAGTTATGTGGATATATTGATGCAACATCTCAAGACATCAGTCAGGAAGTTAAAGCTTGGTCGCAAATGGGTCTTCCAAATGGACAATGACCCCAAGCATACTTCCAAAGTTGTGGCAAAATGGCTTAAGGACAACAAAGTCAAGGTATTGGAGTGGCCATCACAAAGCCCTGACCTCAATCCCATAGAAAATGTGTGGGCAGAACTGAAAAAACATGTGCGAGCAAGGAGGCCTACAAACATCACTCAGTTACACCAGCTCTGTCAGGAGGAATCGGCCAAAATTCATCCAACTTATTGTGGGAAGTTTGTGGAAGGCTACCCGAAACGTTTGACCCAAGTTAAACAATTTAAAGGCAATGCTACCAAATACTAATTGAGTGTATGTAAACTTCTGACCCACTGGGAATGTGATGAAAGAAATGAAAGCTGAAAGAAATTATTCTCTCTACTATCATTTTGACATTTCACATTCTTAAAATAAAGTGGTGATCCTAACTGACCTACAACAGGGTATCTTTACTAGGATTAAATGTCAGGAATTGTGAAAAATTGAGTTTAAATGTATTTGGCTAAGGTGTATGTAAACTTCCGTCTACGGTGGATCAATGTGATAATTGGGGGCTAAGGGCTAACTCATGTGTTTTAAGTTCCACGTATCTGAAGTTAGTAGTCAGCCCTACACAGGGCTGATTGGGTTACCTTCTAAATCAAATCAAATTGTATTGGTCAAATACACATGATTTGCAGATGTTATTGTGGGTGTAGCGAAAGGCTTGTGCTTCTAGCTCCGACAGTGCAGTAATATCTAACAAGTAATATCAGTAAGGAACCTTTTGGATTACCCAAATTCAGTAGTATAATCAGATTACTTTGTTACTTTTGGATTAGTTTCCCCTTCAGAGGCATTAGAACAACATCTCCACTTCGCTGATCCTCAACACTGGGGCCCCACAAGGGTGCGTGCTCAGCCCCCTCCTGTACTCCCTGTTCACCCATGACTTCGTGGTCATGCATGCCTCCAACTCAATCATCAAGTTTGCAGACGACACAACAGTAGTGGGCCTGATTACCAACAACGACGACAACAACGAGACAGCCTACAGGGAGGAGGTGAGGGCACTCAGAGTGTGGTGTCAGGAAAACAACCTCTCACTCAACGTCAACAAAACAAAGGAGATGATTGTGGACTTCAGAAAACAGCAGAGGGAGCAGCCCCCTATCCACATTGACAGGATAGTAGTGGAGAAGGTGGAAAGCTGTAAGTTTCTCAGCGTACACATCACAGACACTGAAATGGTCCACCCACACAGACAGTGTGGTGAAGAAGGCTTTTCACCTAAAACCCTGACAAACTCCTATAGATGCACAGTTGAGAGCATCCTGTCGGGCTGTATCCCTGCCTGGTACGGCAACTGCACCGCCCTCAACCGCAAGGCTCTCCAGAGGGTGGTGCGGTCTGCACAACGCATCACCGGAGGCCAACTACCTGCCCTCCAGGACACCTACAGCACCCGATGTCACAGGAAGGCCAAAAAGATAATCAAAGACAACAACCACCTGAGCCACTTATTCATCTCATATGTATATACTGTACCTTATACCATCTATTGCATCTTGCCTATGCCGCTCGGTCAT
>QNTS01004110.1:41887-52596 GCA_003317085.1 Hucho hucho | reverse complement strand
TCTATCTCCCCTCAGGTAAGTCCTAGTCTTCTATCTCCCCTCAGGTAAGTCCTAGTCTTCTATCTCCCCTCAGGTAAGTCCTAGTCTTCTATCTCCCCTCAGGTAAGTCCTAGTCTTCTAACTCCCCTCAAGTAAGTCCTAGTCTTCTATCTCCCCTCAGGTAAGTCCTAGTCTTCTAACTCCCCTCAAGTAAGTCCTAGTCTGCTATCTCCCCTCAGGTAAGTAGGCTAACAGAGGGAATCTCTGAATTTTCTGAATGTAACGATGTGACACAGCTAGCTTGTTAACGGTGACTCTAGTAGCATTTCAGTCAGTGACTTCACTTGCTCAGACCTTTTGAAGTAGTCGTTATTTCACTTGCTCTGCAAGATGCATGGCTTTTGTGGACCGATAGGTAATGATGCTTCATGGGTGACTGTTGTCGATGTGTTCAGAGGGTCCCTGGTTCGAGCCCAGGTTGGGTCAAAGAGAGAGACTGAAGAAATACTGTTACATTAACAATTCAGAATGTAGCCAACATCTAGTGGAGGTTTTGGAACATTACAGGTTGTTACAACTAAGATTTTTGAAATACATATTGCATATGTATTAGTTTATGTTAGTAACAGTTACAGAAATTCAGTAACAAATATTGAAAGAGCATTAAGCCTATTTTAAATCTGCTTAAGTAAAAAAAAAAATGAATTTCTCTATGCTGACTTGATTCACAAATGAAAAGCCAAACTTGTCTTTCTGCAATCAAATATGGCTTAATAAATGTCTATCTATAATGCATGCAAGAAGAAAAAGGGCATAAGTTAAAAAATATTAAATTGCAATGATTGATACATCTTACAAAACACTATGCACTGTTATACAGTGCCTAGTGAAAGTCTACACACCCCTTGCACAGTCTTCACATTTTTCTGCCTTTAAATTACATTCAAAAAGGCATTAAATTAGATTTTTTCCCCCTAGTGATCTACACAACTTACTCCACATTGTCAAAGTGAAAAGAAATATAATGTTCCTAAATAATGACAAATAAAAAACAAAGATGTCTTGGTTGCGTATGTCCTTTCTCGTATTTTTTTCTCACAAAAGTTCGGAACCTTTCTCATAGATTCTACAGATTGTAAATTAAAGAGAACATTTTTGCTAAGAGTATTATTGTATTATTAATCAATTCACTATGAATTTTTAAATCACCCAGCAGTGCTATCTGCAGAGTTAGCTCCAGGTAAATGTTGCAATTCTTCAACCATTCCTGAACTTGCGACCAAAAACAAGCTACATATGGACAGTACCAAATTAAATGATCTAATGATCTTTTCACAGCAAAATCTGCAGAGCTGGGAAGGTTGTATCCCCCATATATACATAACATTCTATTGGTTGCAAGAATTTTGTATAATAATTTAAATAAAAAAAACTCTTAAGTTTTGAATCCAGCATTGTTTTGCGTATCAGTTCATAAACCATGTGCCATGGAATCGGTACATCGAAAATCTCTTCCCAACTATTTTGCAATCTATATGGCACAGCTGTTAATGTTTTGGTCATTAAATGAAACTGGTGTACTTTTTTAAATATCACAATTTTCTTTAGCCAATTTTGGTTTTAAATGCAGGGCCAACAGACAAGTTCCTTACTTTCTCCCCCTTCCACTTGCCTCTTCCATTCTTGCAGTAATGCTGCAAATATTTTTTTTGTAATTTTGAGTAGTGACATTTCCATATATTTTTGTTAGCTGCATCTGTGACATAACTCCAGCAGTCCTATTTATGATATAATTTACAAAGATTATACTTTTATTCCCAAAAATAGTTTTTTTAATAAATTAGTATATTTGAGTTTAACCATAATATTTGTTCTGGTGGATTAAATTGCAACCAAATTTCTATGACTTGTTTTAAAAATAGTGATATTTTGGAGATTATTTCATTTTCAAATAACCGAAAATGAGAGGTTGTAATCTGAATAAAGGGGAAAAGGCCATTCTAGACCATGGGGTGAGACATTCTTACTAATCTGCTAGAGAACCAGTTTGGATTCAAATATCACTTTTGAATGACTGAGAGGTCTAATGCTTTAATATTTAATTATTTCTGCCCTCCGAATTCATATTCATTATAAAATTTTATCTTGCTTTCCGTTCCAAATAAAATGTAATATTTTTTGCTCATATAATTTAAAAAACAGGTTGCTAGGTGTAGGCAAGGCCATAAGCAAATAGGTAAACTGGGATATGACTAAAGAGTTAATTAGGGTTCCACAAATAGACAGGTATTTACCTTTCCACGGTAACAACATCTTATCTATTTTTGCGTACTTTCTATTAAAATGTATTGTAATGAGAAATTATTTCTTTCGGGGATATGAATACAGAGTATGTCCACATCCCTGTCAGACCATTTTATTGGTTAACTACACGGTAATGTAAAAGTTGTATTGTTTAGTGATCCAATACATAATATAGTATACTTATAATAATTTGGTTATAATCCAGAGGTTAGAACAAGTATCAAGATCATCTATGAGGCTGTTCCAAATTGTAGATTCAAAAGAAAACATGAATCATCAGCGTACAATGACACCCTTTGTTTTTAAGCCCTGTATGTCTAGGCCCTTGATAATATTGCTAACATTTCAATGGCCAGAATAGATATGCCGATAGTTGACAACCTTGTTTTACTCAAATCAAAATAAAATGTTATTTGTCACATGCGCCGAATACAACAGGTGTAGACCTTACAGTGAAATGCTTACTTACAAGCCCCTAACCAAACAGAAATCAGGAGGATAGGTTAAGAGCCCGTAAAAAACGGAAGCCATCTCCTCAGTCGCCATTCAACGTCAGTTTAAAACTTTCTAAGATGTAACCATTATTTACTATTTTACACCTAGGGTTACTATACATAACTTTAAACCCTTTTATAAGAGATTCTCCTAAATTGAAATATTCCAGGCATTTATATATAAATTCAGTCGTACTTTATCAAAAGCCTTTTCAAAGTCAGCTATGAATACCAGGCCTGGTTTCCCAGATTTTTCATAGTGTTCTATTGTTTCCAGTACTTGTCTTATACAGTGGCTTGCGAAAGTATTCACCCCCCTTGGCATTTTTCCTATTGTGTTGCCATACAACCCCCCCAAAAAAATTACAGGTTGTATCATTTGATTTACACAACATGCCTACCACTTTTAAGAAACAAACAAGAAATGAGTAAAAAAACTGAACTTGAGTGTGCGTAACTATTCACCCCCCCAAAGTCAATACTTTGTAGAGCCACCTTTTACAGCAATTACAGCTGCAAGTCTCTTGAGTTATGTCTCTATAAACTACGGAACATCTAGCCACTGGGATTTTTGCCCATTCTTCAAGGAAAAACTGCTCCAGCTCCTTCAAGTTGGATGGGTTCCGCTGGTGTACAGCAATCTTTAAGTCATACCACAGATTCTCAATTTGATTGAGGTCTCGGCTTTGACTAGGCCATTCCAAGACATTTAAATGTTTCCCCTTAAACCACTCGAGTGTTGCTTTAGCAGTATGCTTAGGGTCATTGTCCTGCTGGAAGGTGAACCTCTGTCCCAGTCTCAAATCTCTGGAAGACTGAAACAGGTTTGCCTCAAGAATTTCCCTGTGTTTAGCGCCATTCATCATTCCTGCAATTCTGACCAGTTTCCCAGTCCCTGCCGATGAAAAACATGGTGTTCTTGGGGTGATGAGAGGTGTTGGGTTTGCGTCAGACATAGCGTTTTCCTTGATGGCCAAAAAGCTTAATTTTAGTCTCATTTGACCAAAGTACCTTCTTCCATATGTTTGGGGAGTCTCCTACATGCCTTTTGGCCAACACCAAACGTGTTTGCTTATTTTTTTCTTTAAGCAATGGCTTTTTTTCTGGCCACTCCTCCGTAAAGCCCAGTTCTGTGGAGTGTACGGTTTAAAGTGGTCCTATGGACAGATACTCCAATCTCCGCTGTGGAGCTTTGCAGCTCCTTCAGGGTTATCTTTGGTCTCTTTGTTGCCTCTCTGATGAATACCCTCCTTGCCTGGTCCGTGAGTTTTGGTGGGCGGCTCTCTCTCTTGGCAGGTTTGTTGTAGTGCCATATTCTTTCCATTTTTTAATAATGGATTTAATGGTGCTCCGTGGGGTGTTCAAAGTTATGATGTTTTTTATAACCCAACCCTGATCTGTACTTTGTCCCTGACCTGTTTGGAGAGCTCCTTGGTCTTAAATGGTGCCCCTTGCTTAGTGGTGCCCCTTGCTTAGTGGTGCCCCTTGCTTAGTGGTGCCCCTTGCTTAGTGGTGCCCCTTGCTTAGTGGTGCCCCTTGCTTAGTGGTGCCCCTTGCTTAGTGGTGCCGCTTGCTTAGTGGTGCCCCTTGCTTAGTGGTGCCCCTTGCTTAGTGGTGCCCCTTGCTTAGTGGTGTTGCAGACTCTGGGGCCTTTCAGAACAGGTGCATATATACTGAGATCATGTGACAGATCATGTGACACTTAGATTGCACACAGGTGGACTTTATTTAACTAATTATGTGACTAATGAAGGTAATTGGTTGCACCAGATCTTATTTAGGGGCTTCATAGCAAAGGGGGTGAATTTTTTGAAACAAGTTTTATTTATTTTTTTCACTTCACCAATTTTGACTATTTTGTGTATGTCCATTGCATGAAATCCAAATAAAAATCAATTTAAATGACAGGCTGTAATGCAACAAAATAGGAAAAATGCCAAGAGGGATGAATACTTTTGCAAGGCACTGTATTGTCTCCAATGTATCATCCATGTAAAAAAAACTGTCTGATAGAGATTAGTAATATCCAACAACACCTCTTTATTTCTAAGCGCTATGCACTTTGCTATTTAATTCTAAGCGCTATGCACTTTGCTATTTAATTCTAAGCGCTATGCACTTTGCTAGAATCTTTGCATCACAACACTGACGTGTAAGGGGCCTCCAGGTTTTTTTAAATGGACTTGATCTTTAAATGTACCACTTGGGTCCTGTTTCTGTGATAATGAAATCAAACCTTCTTGTTGAGTATCTGATAATCTACCATTTTTATAGGAGTGGTTACTGGTATGCCATCCAGGCCTGGAGTTTTACCGGACTTAAAGGCTTTAATTGCATCAAGAAGTTCCTCTGTAATTTGGCCTTCACATGAGTCTTCCTGTACAGCTGTTAATTTTACATTATTAATAGGAAAAAAGTCCTTGGTTAGTGGAGATGGAGGACACTGAAATGAAAACACTTGGTGAATCACGGGTGACTGTAGTTTGTAACACGTTTCAGTAAATTCTTTTTGGTGCATTTTTCCCAATGTTCCATCCAGTTTGCTTTATTTTTATAATATACTGTATTACACTTTTTTCTTTTTTGAATAAGTTCCTCCATTCTGTGCCTCTATGGTATTGTTTTTATTGCTATCTATCTATACTGTTAGTTCCTTTATTTCCTTTTCTAAGATGAACTTTGACTTAAATTACTTTTGTTTTAAAGATGAGTGTTGAATTGCATGGCCTCTAAAGGCACATTTAATAGTGTCCCATACAGTAAGGGGGATCTGCTGTACCTATGTTATGTCTGAAAAAGTCAGTTATAAATTATTCTGTCCTGGTTAAAAACAAGTTGTCATCCAATAGGCGTTGATTAAATTTCCAATATCCTCGCCCAAGTGGAAATTCTGTACGAGTAATGTATATGCCAATTATTTGATGGTCCGATCACATTCTGTCCCCTATCAACTCTTATTAAACTTTTGGTGCCAGCGAGGATGACATAAGAAAGTAGTCAAGACGACTAGCTTGATTGAGCCCTTGCCATGTATTTCTCACTAGGTCAGGATATTTAAGCCTCCATATACAGTGAGGGAAAAAAGTATTTGATCCCCTGCTGATTTTGTACGTTTGCCCACTGACAAAGAAATGATCAGTCTATAATTTTAATGGTAGGATTATTTGAACAGTGAGAGACAGAATAACAACAAAAAAATCCAGAAAAATGCATGTGAAAAATGTTATAAATTGATTTGCATTTTAATGAGGGAAATAAGTATTTGACCCCTCTGCAAAACATGACTTAGTACTTGGTGGCAAAACCCTTGTTGGCAGTCATAGAGGTCAGACGTTTCTTGTAGTTGGCCACCAGGTTTGCACACATCTCAGGATGGATTTTTTGACTTCTCCAAGTCATTAAGGTTTCGAGGCTGNGGGCGCTGCAGGATTTCAGTCCTTCACGGCGTAGTGTGTTAACAATTGTTTTCTTGGTGACTATGGTCCCAGCTGCCTTGAGATCATTGACAAGATCCTCCCGTGTAGTTCTGGGCTGATTCCTCACCGTTCTCATGATCATTGCAACTCCACGAGGTGAGATCTTGCTTGGAGCCCCAGGCCGAGGGAGATTGACAGTTCTTTTGTGTTTCTTCCATTTGCGAATAATCGCACCAACTGTTGTCAACTTCTTGCCAAGCTGCTTGGCGATGGTCTTGTAGCCCATTCCAGCCTTGTGTAGGTCTACAATCTTGTCCCTGACATCCTTGGAGAGCTCTTTGGTCTTGGCCATGGTGGAGAGTTTGGAATCTGATTGATTGCTTCTGTGGACAGGTGTCTTTTATACAGGTAACAAGCTGAGATTAGGAGCACTCCCTTTAAGAGTGTGATCCTAATCTCAGCTCGTTACCTGTATAAAAGACACCTGGGAGCCAGAAATCTTTCTGATTGAGAGGGGGTCAAATACTTATTTCCCTCATTAAAATGTAAATCATTTTATAACATTTTTCACATGCATTTTTCTGGATTTTTTTGTTGTTATTCTGTCTCTCACCGTTCAAATAAAGCTACCATTAAAATTATAGACTGATCATTTCTTTGTCAGTGGGCAAATGTACAAAATCAGCAGGGGATCAAATACTTTTTTCCCTCACTGTATATATCTCCATATTTTTTTTTTGTTTAAGCCTCCACACCTCAAGAGTTAATAATTGGTGGAAGCCCCTTACAGCTGTGAATCATTTACAAAGAAGATTCTGCCAACTTCGCACGACACTTAGGGCAACATATCCATTGTTTATGTCAAAATTGCTCAAACTCAGTAAATGTGGTTGGGAATCATTGATGGACAGCAATATTTAACCATTGTCTCTGATTTTCAAGCATATTTAAGTCAGGAGTAAAGATTGACCACTCAGGAATAGTCAACACCTGTTGGAAAGCCATCCTGGTAATTGTCTTTTTGAAAAATACAACTCTACCGAAGGGTTACGTTTTCAGAAGACTGAGGCGGGTTTTCATCTTGGTCTTTGCTCCTTTTATATTTATTTGGATCCTGACAAACTCCCCAGTCCGATGACAAACATACCCATAACATGATGCTTCCACAATACTTACAAAATGCAGAGGGTTTTACTCTGTGTTGTGTTGTATTGGATTTGACCCAAACTGCTTTGCCGTGTTGTCTTGCAGTATTACTTAACAGCCTTGTTCCAAACAGATTTTTTTAATACTCGATCAATAAGAGAACAAAACTACGACACACATAACAGACCATGACAGAATGGTATTTTGCATCACAGGGGGTGCAGGAGTTGGGCATGTTGGTCACATTATAAAATGGGTGAATACCCGTGCTGGCTGGTGGCACTTAGAAATTGGAGGATGGGCTTATAGTAATGGCTGGAACGGAATAAATGGAATGGCATCAAACACATCAAACACGTGGTTTCCATGTTGATACCGTTCCATTCACTCCATTCCAGATATTATTATGAACCGTTCTCCCCTTACCAGACTTGTCTGCAATACAGACAACTAACAATTAGTCAAATAGTATCATTTTAGGGATAAAGGGACAAATCGTGAAACGACTTATGTACTCTAACAGTAAAATGCTGATTCTCAATGATTGACCATCTATGATGAGTACAATGTTTGTGGGGGACTAGCATGACTACCACCACTAGAGAGTGCTAACCTATCTGAAGGAACAGTAATCCCATTATATGTCGGACACTACATTTCTTTTGTTGTGTGTGTAAAATAAAAAAAGTCCAACCGTCAGGGGTGTTCCAAGGGACACTGATGGACTCAAACTACTGGTACTCTCTAAAAAGCACAAATTCAACATTTATAGTCACGTAAGATTTGGAAACAGTTTCTATTTCTACAGTGTATGCTAGGGTGGCAGATTGATTACTTGTTGATGGAATGGGAAATATCTATGATAATGTCTACCTGAGAATGTTGAGGTGAAGTCAAGGAAGGTCTTCACTTATCCCATCTCAGTCTCCTGACACCTCCACTTCCTGTTGTTGTCCTCCCTCTGTCAGAAGCTGTGGTTACACCTTGCATTAACATGTAGTTGTCGTCATCGGTTATATATATGATCCGATCACTGTCTGATCAAGATTTTATCAGCTCACTGCGTCCGTATTGTGACGAGATTCCCTGGAGTGTGCAAAGCTGTCATCAAGGCAAAGGGTGGCTACTTTGAAGAATCTAAAAATCTAAAATATACACTTTTTTGGTTACTACATATGTGTTATTTCATAGTTTTGATGTCTTCACTATTATTCTACAATGTAGAAAATAGAAAAATTAAAGAAAAACCCTTGAATGAGTAGGTGTTCTAAAACTTTTGACTGGTACTGTATGTGTGAAATTTGTTTTGATTTAGAATGGACCATTATCATGCACCTGTCTTGAAACGGGAAAAAATACATGTCATCTATGCACTTAATGAGCGAATGGAGGACACACTCATTTTAATGCCAGCCAGGTAGGCTACACTCCTGTTGTAAATATAAGCAATGTGCTTAATATTAGGAAAGTTGAGAAATAAATATAGTAGATCTAGCCTAAAGAACGCTGATGGGATCCTCCTCTTTTTAATAGAGGCCATCACTCGCGCAATTGCATAGCCTATAGAACATGAGCTCATGGGCTCTCATGAAGTGTTTGATTAGATTTTCCATTACATTTGCATTGATGTTAGAGTGATTAGAGGGACAATAGAGTGCTGAGTACCAGGCAGTTAGCAAGTTTGGTAGGCTACTAATGACCAGCAGCAGCATTAGAGCTTGGAGAAGCCTAATTACCGTGACTAAACGGTCACGTGGAATTTGACTGCATTCATGACCGTCGGTGTGGCGGTAATACGGTCACAGAACTGCCATAGTATAGACTATCTTTGCCATGGTAACAAAACTGTATGTTGTTTAGTTGCTAATACAAAAACAAATACATGTGAAATTACTCTGTTCCTTTTATTGAGATTCTGTGGTGAAACTGAAAGACAACTTACAACCATTTCTCTGCCCAGCCCCAGAAAAACAGAAGTGGTCTGAGATAAAGGACCAGTGTTTCTGACATATGTGTGTGAAATTGTTTTTGTGCATGTGCATGTGTTGTTTCTGTAAGGCCCATGGTGACCTATACCTCAATACCCAGAACCAGCTACTCAATTTGGTGAAAGTTTAGTTTTGGTAAAACACTGGTGTGTAAATAGAATTTCTGACATTTTAGTTATCATCCCCATTGGTTACCAGCCCCGATGGGAAAATCTGGTGTAGTGTGAGGTGTCATCCTAAATACCCTCTCCTGCCATTGTGCCCTTGAGTTAGGCACCTAACAACTGTTCCAGGGCTGCTGCATTGTGGCTGACCCATTGCTTCCAACCTCTTGGGGTGTGCGTGTGTGTTTTGGGGGGGTTGGGTTGTGTGTAAAAATAAATTACCGTTCTCTGCAAGATGGACCAAAAATTATTTTTTTCCGCTCCCCCCCTCTTCCTATTCCCCCTCCTCCTCCTCTTCCCCCTCCTCCTCTTCCTTTCTCATCCTACTCCTCTCCCCCGCTCCTCTTCCTCCTCATCTTCTTCCCCCTCGTCCTCTTCCTCCTCGTTCTTCTCCTCTCCTTCCTTATCCTTCTCCTCTCCTCCTCCCCCTCGTCCTCTTCCTCCTCCTCTACTTCCTTATCCTTCTACCTCTCCTCCTCTCCCTCGTCCTCCTCATCTTCTTCCTCTTCGTCCTCGTTCTTCTCCTCTACTTCCTTATCCTTCTCCTCTCCTCCTCGTCCTCTTCCTCCTCCTCTACTTCCTTATCCTTCTACCTCTCCTCCTCCCCCTCGTCCTCTTCCTCCTCATCTTCTTCCTCTTCGTCCTCGTTCTTCTCCTCTACTTCCTTATCCTTCTACCTCTCCTCCTCCCCCTCATCCTCTTCCTCCTCGTTCTTCTCCTCTCCTTCTTTATCCTTCTACCTCTCCTCCTCCCCCTCGTCCTCTTCCTCCTCATCTTCTTCTTCCTCGTCCTCTTCCTCCTCGTTCTTCTCCTCTCCTTCCTTATCCTTCTACCTCTCCTCCTCCCCCTCGTCCTCTACTTCCTTATCCTCCTCCTCTCCTTCCTTATCCTCGTCCTCTCCCTCCTCCTCTTCCTCCTCGTTGTTCCAGACTGCGGGGAGAAGATCACCCTGTGTATCTCCGTCCTCCTCTCCCTCACCGTCTTCCTGCTCCTCATCACAGAGATCATCCCTTCCACCTCCCTGGTCATCCCTCTGATTGGAGAGTACCTCCTCTTCACCATGATCTTCGTCACTCTCTCCATCGTCATCACCGTGTTTGTCCTCAACGTCCACCACCGCTCCCCGGGGACCCATAAGATGCCTCGCTGGGTCCACTCTGTCTTCCTGGACCTGATCCCCAGGTGGCTGTTCATGAGGCGGCCTGCGCCAGACGGAAG
>QNTS01004110.1:6492-28488 GCA_003317085.1 Hucho hucho | reverse complement strand
GCTACATAGGTAACGGACTGGGTAAAACAGCACAGCGGCTACATAGGTAACGGACTGGGTAAAACAGCACAGCGGCTACATAGGTAATGGACTGGGTAAAACAGCACAGCAGCTACATAGGTAACGGACTGGGTACTCAGCACAGTGGCTACATAGGTAACGGACTGGGTAAAACAGAACAGCAGCTACATAGGTAACGGACTGGGTAAAACAGCACAGCGGCTACATAGGTAACGGACTGGGTAAAACAGCACAGCAGCTACATAGGTAACGGACTTGGTACTCAGCACAGCAGCTACATAGGTAATGGACTGGGTAAAACAGCACAGCGGCTACATAGGTAACGGACTGGGTACTCAGCACAGCGGCTACATAGGTAACGGAATGGGTAAAACAGCACAGCGGCTACATAGGTAACGTACTGGGTACTCCGCACAGCAGCTACATAGGTAATGGATTGGGTACTCAGCTATGTAAAAATAAATCCTGCATATGCACAGAAATATCAGTATTTTTAGCCTGGGCAAATTGGGATACAGAAACTCTTATGTTATAATGCTTCTGTGTGTCTGTTGCCTCTATTCTACAGCAGACCTGGGTACAGTCAAATACTTTAATATAATTGATCTGCCCTTGATTGAGTTTGCCCGGTACAATGGGACTCATTTTCCCAAAAGTAAAACTCCAAGCTGAATCACAAGTGTCTGATTCAGGTTTGTCCTACGGCTCGAGTCACCACTTTCCATGTCTTTACCTTCACTACGTTGATGTATTGTTCAGGCTGTAGTGTGTTGACATCGTTCTTCAGCTGTACCACCACCTTGACCAGCTCCATGACTGCCTGGTACACCTGGTCACCTGACCGGTCCAGCTCTGCTGTGGGGGCGGCCTGGGCTGTGGGGGCGGCTTGGGCTGTGGGGGCGGCCTGGGCTGTGGGCGCGGTGAGACGTGGGGGCTTGTCTGGCGCGCCTGGGGTTTCAGAGAGGAGAATAGAGAGGGAGAAAGGAGGGGTGTATGAGAAGGACTGGATGATGTTTATGATACTTTTGTTTCACTTTATCAAATTCCATTTTTATATGACTAGATATTGTGAAGGACCACTCACCATGTCTAATTTCAGTTTCAGGTGACTATAGATAGAGAGAAAAGCAGAATAACTATAGAAACGTGACAGACTAATCATCATACCTACTACAACTCCATATCGCACAGAGGGAAAGTCAGTTGGGGATTTGTTACCAATTCGTTGTGATCTCATGTACAGACAGACGAGTAAACGAACAGACAGACGAGTAAATTACAGACCAGAAAAACATAGGCTGCGGTATAACACTTTACCTAAAGCCTGCAGGTAGAAAGCTTTAGAACTTGTTATATTCATGTATGAGCTTTTATACAAAACACATACCAGTGGGCTGGTGGCGTCCTCCTGTCCCATGGGATCCTGTAAAGGTACAAGTAGGTTCAGGTTCATTTGACATTATATGGACGTGGACCCTCGATTGGCCACGGACCCTATGGTCCCCAAAGGGACAGTCATTTAAAATACAGACCCACTGAGAGGGAGAGTTACGAGGCTGGTGGTTAGGGTGGAAAGAGGGTTGGTTGACAGGGTGGACCGAAAGGTAGTTATGGTGGACAGGGCGTACAGAGAGCTAGTTGTTAGGGCGGGTTGCTAGGTCTAGGGGGGTAAAGGTCGAAGGTATATTCCCCACCAGGAGTCTCTCCTCCTTGGTCAGCCACCTGTTGTTAGGGTGCTTGCTAGGGCGGGTTGCTAGGTCTAGGGGGGTAAAGGTCGAAGGTATATTCCCCACCAGGAGTCTTTCCTCCTTGGTCAGCCACTTGTTGTTAGGGTGCTTGCTAGGGCGGGTTGCTAGGTCTAGGGGGGTAAAGGTCGAAGGTATATTCCCCACCAGGAGTCTCTCCTCCTTGGTCAGCCACCTGTTGTTAGGGTGCTTGCTAGGGCGGGTTGCTAGGTCTAGGGGGTTAAAGGTTGAAGGTATATTCCCCACCAGGAGTCTTTCCTCCTTGGTTAGCCACTTGTTGTCCTCCATCATCTGTTGTTTCTGTTGTCTCATCGTCTCCTGCATACGCTGTCTCTCAATCTGCCACAACCGCTGGGCGTCTTCCTTACTGGACGGCTCCACAATGAACTCACCCTCCTATTGGAAGGGAGACACACATTCATATAGTAGAGAGCTAGTAATACAGTAGCCTTGCTTGTTGGCCTTATAGCAGTAACACAGGGCTTTAACACAAGCACGGGACACATGACTTGGATCGTCATCGAGACCTAATGTAGAAGGAGTAAATGAAACGGAAACTAGGTTGAAGATACTGTATCCCTGAAAACCAGATGCTTACGGTACCTTAAACCCAGCTGAGGGTGGAAATAGAGTAACCAGAGTCTAGAAGGAAGTAGACTAGAACTAGATAACCAGAGTCTAGAAGGAAGTAGACTAGAACTAGATAACCAGAGTCTAGAAGGAAGTAGACTAGAACTAGATAACCAGAGTCTAGAAGGAAGTAGACTAGAACTAGTTAACTAGAGTCTAGAAGGAAGTAGACTAGAACTAGATAACTAGAGTCTAGAAGGAAGTAGACTAGAACTAGATAACCAGAGTCTAGAAGGAAGTAGACTAGAACTAGATAACTAGAGTCTAGAAGGAAGTAGACTAGAACTAGATAACTAGAGTCTAGAAGGAAGTAGACTAGAACTAGATAACCAGAGTCTAGAAGGAAGTAGACTAGAACTAGATAACCAGAGTCTAGAAGGAAGTAGACTAGAACTAGATAACCAGAGTCTAGAAGGAAGTACACTAGAACTAGATAACCAGAGTCTAGAAGGAAGTAGACTAGAACTAGATAACCAGAGTCTAGAAGGAAGTAGACTAGAACTAGATAACTAGAGTCTAGAAGGAAGTAAACTAGAACTAGATAACTAGAGTGTAGAAGGAAGTAGACTAGAACTAGATAACTACAGTCTCACCCCCATGCTGCATCGTCGTGGAGACATCATGGGCACCAGCACTGTGTTGCTCCTAGAGTCTACAGCAGTGGTGTATTCACAGGGACTGACCAGGTCTGGAGAGCTGGCACAAAGGGCCTCATTCAGCTGAACATGCAAGCCAATACTGCTACCAAAACGACCACCAGGTTTCATCCTGGAGGGCTGGAAACACAGGGACAGAAATGTTGACGGGCACTGAGTAATTTATATGCTAATGATGCTGAAGGTGTGTGTGTGTGTGTGTGTGTGTGTGTGTGTGTGTGTGTGTCTCATCAAGAAGATACTACCTTAGGAGGAGGCTGGTTGAAGTTGAACTTGGTGTCAAAGAACTTGATGCAGCGTTTTCTGTCCCTCTCTCTCTCCACCTCCTGCTCCTTCTCCATCTGATGGACGTCACTGGGGAAAAGAAAAAGTACATATTGGCAAGCTATTTGTGGCTTAACAACCTTCAACCACATTCAAATCAGATTTCAGAATATAGCCAAGCCAGGCCATGACAGTTAGTACCTGATCTTAACAACCAGCTCTGTGAAGGAGGGTCTCTCGCGGGGGTTGTAGGACCAGCAGCGTGTCATGAGGGAGTAGAGGGCAGGAGGGCAGTCGTCAGGTTTGGGTAGTCTGATGCCTTGCTCCAGCTGGATAATGACGTCTCGGTTCTCCAACCAGAAGAAAGGCTGTTGCCCTCGGCTCAAGATCTCCCACATACACACCGCTATGGAGAGGGACAGAGAGAGAGCGAGAGAGCGAGAGAGAGAGAACAGGTGGTAAAATGATGAGCTCCTAATATCTAGTATTTTATATCATATTTCAAATGATTTAGAAGAAGAGTACATTGGAGAAGAATAAGTGAGTGAAAGATAAAGGAAGGGCTATAAGAATATAACGTCAGAAGAAGAGAATATGTCAGAAAACAACTTTAATCCTGATAACTCAACTGGATAGCTAACAAGCTAACAGTTGTTTACCACGTTGCTAGGGAGTTGCAAAGACAGCGGGTAGCTAGGGACTGTTAAACAAAAAAAAAAAAAACTAACAAATAACAAAAATTACAAAAAGGACAGGAAAACAAGTACCTAAACTTACACAAGCAAGATAAAACAATTCAGACAGAAAACAAGAAAGGCAGGCTATGTTTACATTTAAAAACGCCTAGCTACAACCAGCTGTAACATCTTCTGTATCCAGCTGTAATCAACTGAGATGGATACATTTACAAGCCCCACCAAGCTCAGCAACCTTGCAATCCAATATGCAAAAGGTATCGCCAGAAAAGCAAAGGGTTTAAAAGAGGACCCAGAGAACCTAAAAGCCAAAGAAATCAAGGTGGATCTTCTCTTTTTACTGAACGTCCAAATGCTTGGCATGTGCAAGGCAAACAAGACCAAGGCTCTGAGGCCAGTCTAGGGCTGTTTTGAAGAAGAGTTCGACACGATAATACCTTTACCGTTTCAAAATGCATCACCCCCTCCTTCAGCTGTAGCAGCTCTCCCTAGTTGAAGTGGAGATTACAGAATAAAGGGAGAACAAACAATTAGAATGTGACACTGTCCAGACGCTGATGGAAGAGTTGAGGCATTAGAATGTGACACTGTCCAGACGATGATGGAAGAGTTGAGGCATTAGAATGTGACACTGTCCAGACGATGATGGAAGAGTTGAGGCATTAGAATGTGACACTGTCCAGACGCTGATGGAAGAGTTGAGACATTAGAATGTGACACTGTCCAGACGCTGATGGAAGAGTTGAGGCATTAGAATGTGACACTGTCCAGACGATGATGGAAGAGTTGAGACATTAGAATGTGACACTGTCCAGATGCTGATGGAAGAGTTGAGGCATTAGAATGTGACACTGTCCAGACTGATGGAAGAGTTGAGGCATTACCAGGAGGAAAGTTGTGCTTCAATAGAACAGTCAAGACATAAGTTAAGACAGAACACTGAACAAATGACACAGTCCAATGATGTCCTCCAAGAGTAGCTGTGTGTAGTCAAGGTGGAGCTGCAGCCGATAGAGAGGGACATGATGCCCTCCGTCAGCAGCTTCTGACCATGCCACCAACAGAGCAGCCCCATCAGCCTGGTGGAAGCCCAGATACCCCTGAGCCCAGTGCAGCCTTCACTCCAGCTGCCTCACAAGCCTCTCAGTCTCTTAGGGTCCACTCTGACCTGCCAACCTCCCAGCCTGTCACAGCTTACCCTGACCTGCCAACCTCCCAGCCTGTCACAGCTTACCCTGACCTGCCAACCTCCCAGCCTGCCACAGCATACCCTGACCTGCCAACCTCCCAGCCTGTCACAGCTTACCCTGACCTGCCAACCTCCCAGCCTGCCACAGCATACCCTGACCTGCCAACCTCCCAGCCTGCCACAGCTTACCCTGACCTGCCAACCTCCCAGCCTGTCACAGCCTACCCTGACCTGCCAACCTGCCACAATCTACCATGCCTCGCCAACCTCCCAGCAGTCTGACCATGTTCAGCTGAACACACCTCCAGAGGAGACCTCCCAAAACTACAGTGATAGACTGTAAATGTGAAGTATTTGGATGATTGGAGACTATTCCCCAGACACCAGACAGCTACGTTCTGGTGTACCACTACTGACAGTGCACTACAACTGCTCGATCAAGCCCAGCTGGAAACAATCCTGACAACCTTGTCATACATACTGGGACAAATGACCTGCGATTAAAGGAGAAAGAGTGTCTGAGGAGGTGAGAAAGGTGTCAGAGAAAAGCACCCTGTTCCCAAGGGCAAACATGATTATATACACCATTCTACCAAGGAAAGATCTCCCCTGGCATAGGATCCACAATGTCAACCCCCCCCCCCCCCCCCCCAAAAAAAAAAAATCACCATGGACTACTCCTCACTACCAAATGTCAGCATCTCTCACCACCACATACACAGCTAGCAACTGCGATGCAGTGCCTAAACCACTGCGTCACTTTTGCACAAGGGGTGATACAAGGGTGCATTTTAAGTCCAACCCTGTTCAACGTCTACGTCAACGAACTAGCAGTGTTGTTGGACCAATCTGCAGCCCCTGGACCCAGATGACCTTGTCCTACTGTCACCAACAGATCAAGGTCTACCCAGATGACCTTGTCCTACTGTCACCAACAGATCAAGGTCTACCCAGATGACCTTGTCCTACTGTCACCAACAGATCAAGGTCTACCCAGATGACCTTCTCTTACTGTCACCAACAGATCAAGGTCTACCCAGATGACCTTGTCCTACTGTCACCAACAGATCAAGGTCTACCCAGATGACCTTGTCCTACTGTCACCAACAGATCAAGGTCTACCCAGATGACCTTGTCCTACTGTCACCAACAGATCAAGGTCTACAGGAACAACTTAACATTCTTTAGGAATACAGAATCAACTGGACAATCAACATCGACTTTCAGAAAACCAAAGTCGTGGTTTTCCAGAAAAAGACTAGAAATCAGAGTAGTAGACACTCCTTCAAATGCGGAAATACCATGGTTGAACATGTCCAATGGTACAACTACCTGGGACTAATAATCAGTGTCTCTGGTGGATTTGGTCTGGCAGAGAAGACACTAAAATAAAATGCATGCAAAGCATTTAACTCCATAAAAAGACAATTCTAAAAAATGAATATTCCTATCCAAATCTGGTGAAAAATATTAAATATTGTAATTTTACCAATTGTACTAGTGAGGTTTAGGGACCAACCTGCAATTAAGATTACAGGCATTGGGAGAAAAACCAAATAAAAATCTACATACAGAATTCTGCAGAATTATCCTAAATATCCAAAAGAAAGTACCAAATAATTCACGCAGAGCGGAACTCGGACGATTCTCTTTAATTGTAAATATAAAGAAAAGGACACTAACATTTTGGCACCATTTGAAATTAAGCGCCAAAACATCCTTACAATTCAAAGCACTGGAAACACAAGAACTGAACCCTGAAAAGAGTCCCCTATGTCAGCTGTTTAAAACACTAAACAACTCTATTATCCAAACACACAGGGAAATCAAATTGTTACAGAAATGAAAACCTCCTATTTGACAAATTGGGAAAATGAAACAAACACAGAAAAAACTAAATTGCTATTTGGCCTCAAAATATAATACAATATCTCTACTCTCAGAATATCTCTACTCTGTCAGAGATACAAAACAGAGACAGTTCCTGACCCTAGGCTCAGCGATCACTAGTGAAAGAAAGAGAGAGAGAGAGGGAGAAATTGAGAGTAAGAGAGAGAGCGATCTAGAGAGTAAGAGAGAGAGAGAAAGAACGAGATGGAGAGAGTAAAAGAGAGAGAGATTGAGAGAAAGAGAGATGGAGGGAGTAAGCGGGAGACTGTTATACACACATGCACGCAGGCACACACACATAAATGCTGCAAAAGCAAAGGATCCCCCAAAACATGTCAACAGACTTACCAAACATCCAGACATCACTAGCCGTTGTGAAGCGTCTGAAGTTAATGGATTCTGGAGCCATCCATTTTATAGGTAATCGGGTCACTGAGGCTGTGGAAGTGACGCAGAAAGACAGTGAAAATGTTTTGTATATACATGTATTTATCCAGTGTTTAAGAGAACACAGACAACCACTCCATCAACCACTCCATGGAAGAATCTCCTCTTGCCTCCTTCTCAAAACCCATTGGATGAGAAGGTCAGAAGTCCCTCCCATCTGACTTTCTCATCCAATTGGTTTTAAAAATGAGGCGTGGTGAGAGGACGTGAGGAATCAAGGAAATGACATTGAGATTCTCCCCATACCCTTGTAATACTCTTCTTCCTCCATGTATCTGGACAGACCAAAGTCTCCCAGCCTAACACAGTCTGCTGTGGCCACCAGCACGTTCCTCACCGCTATGTCCCTGTTGGGACACAATAAACAGGTTCATTGAAACAGGGAGGTACTACCTGAAGTTGTCCAATAAGAACACAGGTTTTTGTCATCTGTTGCAAGATGTTTTGCTACGGTGTGCTCTAATGAACACAACCCTGTTCTCTGGGTTGGAGGAATATGGGTGTCAACGTGGCTGTCCTACCTGTGCTTTGTCTCTGTGGGGACACAACATGTTGTGGGGTTACCATGTTGTTGTCATGCTGTGTTGCTACCATGTTGTGATGTCATGCTACCATGTTGTGTTGTTGTCAGGTTGTGTTGTTGTCATGCTGTGTTGCTACCATGCTGTGTTGTTGTCACGTTCTTAATTGACTTGCCTAGTTAAATAAATGTTGAATGAATATAAACAACAACATGGGTTATCCAATACTACTTTACATCATGGACATCGACACTGAGTGTACAAAACGTTAAGGACACCTGTTCTTTCCATGACATAGACTGACCAGGTGAATCCAGGTGGAAGCTATGATCCCTTACTGATGTCACTTGTTAAATCCACTTCAAATCAGTGTAGATGAAGGGGAGGAGACGGGTTAAAGGAGTTTTAAGCCTTGTGACATTGAGACATGGATTGTGTATGTGTGCTATTCAGAGGGTGAATGGGTAAGATATAGAGATATACCAGTAAGGAGAGGGAAGTAGCTAGAAGCTGAAGCTAATATCAGGCCAGCAAGGAGAGGGAAGTAGCTAGATAGTGTAGCTAATATCAGGCCAGTAAGGAAAGGGAAGTAGCTAGAAGATGAAGCTAATATCAGGCCAGTAAGGAGAGGGAAGTAGCTAGAAGCTGAAGCTAATATCAGGCCAGTAAGGAGAGGGAAGTAGCTAGATAGTGTAGCTAATATCAGGCCAGTAAGGAGAGGGAAGTAGCTAGATAGTGTAGCTAATATCAGGCCAGCAAGGAGAGGGAAGTAGCTAGATAGTGTAGCTAATATCAGGCCAGCAAGGAGAGGGAAGTAGCTAGATAGTGTAGCTAATATCAGGCCAGTAAGGAGAGGGAAGTAGCTAGAAATTGAAGCTAATATCAGGCCAGTAAGGAGAGGGAAGTAGCTAGAAGCTGAAGCTGATATCATGCCAGGGTGACAGCTAAAACATATATTGTAGTGATTTTCACAGAAAATGTAAAACTACGGCATTAACATCTACATAAAAATAAATAAACAATTACTCAGATAAAAAACATTCTCCCAACTTCAACAGACAAGTTTCAAATTCTCGTTGAAGTTTCTAGCCACAAGCATGAACTAGCTAGCTGGGATGACTGACTGACAACTGAATCAGTTAATCCCCACTCAGCTCTCGCTGCGTGACATACGTCATCAATTTTGGGACCAAGGCGTGTCCGTTTGGCCTCCCCCTACCTGTGCACCATGTTGATTCCCTCCAGGTAGACCAGAGCTTTACAGATCTGCAGGCTGAAGAGGACCAGCGTTATGTTGGTCAGCGTGTGCTTGTTCTCTGCTAGGTAGTTGCCCAGCTGGAAGACAGATGGAACAGAATGATAGGGCAGCTACCAGCTAGCAGGCAGGAGAAGCTGGTAAAAAAGCGCCTGGAGAGTCACTGGTTGGAATCACAGGTCTGACAAGAGAAGTTGTGCTATAAGTCGAGTTTCCAAGTTCATTTTAGCTACTGTTGTCTCACTTAGCCATACTGGTAGAGCTCCATGACGATTCACACATCATGGCTAACATAACATTATGGCTAACAACATAGCGTCATGGCTAACAACATAGCGTCATGGCTAACGGCATAGCGTCATGGCTAACGGCATAGCGTCATGGCTAACAACATAGCGTCATGGCTAACGACATAGCGTCATGGCTAACGACATAGCGTCATGGCTAACGACATAGCGTCATCGCTAACGACATAGCGTCATGGCTAACGACATAGCGTCATCGCTAACGACATAGCGTCATGGCTAACAACATAGGATGCATTCGTTAATTCACTCTGGAGTGCCAGAGAGCGTAAATTCAGAGTGTTGTCAGATTGTCTGTTTGTAAATGCAGAGCTTTTCGCTCTCGGAGCATTCAGAGTGCACACTGGACGCTCTGGCCCGAGGAGTAGGGTTGATCCAAGTATTCTGACCTAACAACGGCAGTCAAGCACCCAAGCTAACTGGCTAAAGTTAGCTAACTTGCTAGTTACTTCCAGACACAAATGAGAGAACCCTTCTCTCTGACCATTTTACTCGCCCTAGCAGAGCTGGTTAGGCTGTTTTCATGTTATCCAGAGCATTGGTGACTGTAACTGTGCTGCTGGCAACAATTTAATTACGTTTTTTTGCCGACGTTTACTGACATCGGCCATATTCAACTGGTGTTGAGCATTCATAAATTCATCAGTTATTCTGCACTCTGGCACACTCAGAGTGCTCTGAAATCGGAGTAGATAGCCAGAGCGAATTTACGAACGCACCCATAGTGTCATGGCTAACAACATAGTATGGTTGTGGTTCTCACCTCTCCGTACTGGTATAGCTCCATGACAATCCACACTGGGTCTTCCTCTATGACACCGATCAGACTAACGATGTGGGGGTGTTTCAGATTCTTCATGATCACTGGAGAATGTACAGGTTTAACCATTCAACTTTTCCTTACATGTTCATATGAAGGCTACATTAGGAGAGGGATACACAGGGGTGCAACTTTCACTGGGTACGGGGGGGACATGTCCCCCCCACATTCTGAAATTGCAGTTTTGTCCCCCCCCCAGTTTTATAATTGGAATGTGATACAAAACAAGGCTACGGTGTGCTTTGGGACCATGCGGACACCTTCGAGCGGTCGGGTAGGCTGTTTGGAGTGTTTATCCAACTGGATACAAAAATTATAATAATACTTACTAATAGTATGTATACCCCAGCATCGTTGTTTCTGTTTGGTTAGAAGGGCATTCTAGAATGTACATTAAAACCAGATATCGGGAAAGTTGGGAAAAGATATCGGGACAACTTGCAATCATGACGCAATATGCACCTACACATGCAGACATGTACTTCCTACAAAGTTACAGAAAGATAAACCAACAACCACTGATACTGAAACAGGATACATTGTAAACACAGGTCCAATGAGGAAAAGCTTAGCTAGCATTGATTTGTTTCTGCAGAGCATTTGATCACCTAACGTGGTGAGTGGTTGAACATGAATTTCTCCTGTCCCCTCTGCTGCTAAATATGTCAAATCCTCCCACATGTTTCTAGTTTCACCAGCTGTTTTCAGCAACTAGCATTTTTGTATTCGCTTGTTCATATTGGCAGGTTGGCTAGCAACAAACTATTTAGCTCGCTTCTAGCCTAGTGTTTGATATGCTATGCAATCTCCTCGTAATGAACAGTGTCGAGTGTCCTGACCGAGAAGGAAAACTTTCCTAGCTATGCCAGGCAAAATCGGGCATCATCAGCTCATTGCTAAGGACGTATCCAAATGAATGACAATAGAAAAGATCTTCAACAAATGCAAATGCAGCTACTTTGCTGTTATTCTGGCTGCAGATGCCGTGACTGTGTTAGCTAGTTGGCCACCTAACAAGCAAGGGAAAAGAACATTGCCAGAGAGCATGGCTATGGAACATACAGGACGAACAACTGGGTCCATAAATATCTCTAGCAAGCAATTATTTCTACCGGTAAACGTGTGCTTTAGTATTGTTTGTGGTATAAGCGGGATAAACGCTTCCGTTCTGTACATTACCTTGGAAAAAATTTCTCCACAAACTCTGCTCTGCATCGTCCCGGTGCATTGTCCATTATTTCCAAGGTAATGTACAGAATGGAGATGTTTATCCCTTACGTATTGTCTCTACAGATCAGGTCTGTTGATGCTTATTCAAGTGAGCATGAAGTGTATAAAAAAAAAAGTAAGTAGCGTTGCGAGCATTGTCTTGTGTGAGCCAGGATGGAGCCGATCTCCTGTTTCTGTAGCGTGAAGAAGCTTGATGTAGCCTACAAGTACACTCCCTGGACAAGACACTAGTCTATCGCAGGGCCATACCCCCAATCTCTCCTTAATGCTGAGTGCCAAGCAGTGGGTATACTCTAATTTTGCCAAAACAAATTCCCATATTGCTTAACACAAATTCCCATATTGCCTGAAGAAATGGGTATACTCAAATTTTGCCATACATTTCCCATAATATGAACAAATATTTGATAAAATATTGAATTCGGCCTTTACTACTACAGCCTATAAAATCTAATTGAATAACACATTCATTAATGACAATAAAAGACTGTCAAGGAATAAGGTTTTGAAGTCCCTGTCCTATATCTTGGACATATAAGAAAGCTCAGGAAATATTTTAGTTTTTTTGGAAACATATTTAACCCCTTATTTTTTTGTTGGCACAAAACTACTTCCATAATTCCATTTATTTGTATGGGTTACCGTGGTTACCTTCAGACTAGTCCTGTGACACTTGTGGGGGTTGTAGAGCAAAACGGACAACACCATCGTGTTTGTGAGAATCTCATCTTTCCACATTAGTTTGTAGGCCAAACTGTTCGGATGCTACAGACGTTTTTGTGAGAAGATTTTCAGGATGTCTCCTGGTCTGACAAACACCGTTGAAGCTCGGCCAACTGCCACCGCAGATGCGGAAGGTCGACATAGGCAGATGCAGTGTACTGAGACGCAGCACATGCAAAAAATAGTACTGATGATTTTGATGGGTATTTTTTTTTTTATTATGTTACTTAGATTGATGCACAGGTGCATCAAAAAACTATTTTTAAACCACACCACGTTTGAGGTCTGCGAAAAATGTAAGAAATTACACCACTGGTGCCAAGAAGAGACGCATCGGGTCCCATTACAGTCTTTGGTATGACTTCGCCAGGGGATCCGAACTTTTCAATCTCAGGGCAGACGCTAACTACAAGGCCAGTGAGTTGGTGAAGTGTGATTAGTATTTGCTCTGTACCTGCTTCACTCATGAACTTCTCCATGATGTCAGGTGAACAGTCTTTACACGTCTTCACCGCCACGCTGAGCCTCTCCCCATTCTGGTTCACAAACACAGAGACCAGACACACACACACACAAACAGTGAGATCAAAATTGTGTTTAGTTAGGCACATTTGAGGTGTAAGAATTGACTGTATGAGTAGGGTGTCAGGAGATAGACTTGCCGATTTCTTGTACATTCCTTCATAGACCTCCCCAAAAAAACCCTCGCCAAGTATCCGTCCCAGAACAATGTCATCTCTGTCGATTCCATACTTCACCACTGGAACCAAGTATACAACAACACCATGAGTAGCTGTCATGAAACTTAGAATATACAGTAGATCATAGAACATAGAACACACAGTAGATCATAGAACACACAGTAGATCATAGAACATACAGTAGATCATAGAACATATAAGGCAAATCTGAGGAAAACGCTACCCAAGTTCTATCAACACATTGCCTGTAGTATTCGAGCATCAAAAACTCTCGACCATTGTTACTCTCCCTTCTGGGATGGCTACAAGGCCCTCCCGCGCCCTCCCTTCGGCAAATCAGATCACGACTCCATCCTGCTCCTCCCTTCCTATTGGCAGAAACACAAACAAGAAGTACCCGTGCTAAGGTCTATTCAACACAGGTCTGAACAATCGGAATCCATGCTCCCAAGGACTGTGGGCTCTCGTTCTCTGTGGCCGACGTGAATGAGTCCTTTAAGCGTGTTAACCCTTGCAAGGCTGCCAGAACAGACGGCATCCCTTGCCGCGTCCTCACAAACTTTTACAGATGCACAATTGAAAGCATCCTGTCGGGCTTTATCACGGCCATGTACGGCAACTGCACAGCCCGCAACGCAGGGCTCTCCAGAGGATGGTCCGGTCTGTCCAACGCATCACCGGGGGCACTCTGCCTGCCCTTCAGGACACCTACAGCACCCAATGTCACAGGAAGACCAAAAAGATCATCAAGGACATCCACCACCCAAGCCACGGCCTGTTCACCCCGCTATCATTCAGAAGGCGAGGTCAGTACAGGGGCATCAAAGCTGGGACCGAGAGACTGAAAAACAGATTCTATCTCAAGGCCTTCAGACTTTTGAATAGCCATCACTAGCCGACTACCAACCGGGTTACTCAACCCTGCACTTTAGAGGCTGCTGCCCTATATACAGACATGGAATATCTGGCCACTTTAATAATGGAACGCTGGTCACTTTAATAATGGAACACTAGTCACCTTAATAATGTTTATATACTGCTTTACTTATCTCATATGTAAACTCAGCAAAAAAAGAAACGTCCCTTTTCAGGACTCTGTCTTTCAAAGATAATTTCCATACAAATAATTACACATGTTAAATTTGCTGAAAATAAACGCAGTTGACAGTGAGAGGACGTTTCTTTTTTTGCTGAGTTTATATACTGTATTCTACTGTATTTTAGTTAATGCCACTCTGACATTGCTCATCCTAATATTTATATATTTTTTTAATTCCATTCTTTTACTTTTAGATTTGTGTGTATTGTTGTGAATTATTAGATACTACTGCACTGTTGAGGCTAGGAACAAAAACATTTTGCTACACCCGCAATAACATCTGCTAAATACAGTTGAAGTCAGAAGTTTACATACACCTTAACCAAATACATTTAAACTCAGTTTTTCACAATTCCTGACATTTAATCCTAGTAAACTTGGGTCAAACGTTTTGGGTAGCCTTCCACAAGCTTCCCACAATAAGTTGGGTGAATTTTGGCCCATTCCTCCTGAGTCAGGTTTGTAGGCCTCCTTGCTCGCACACACACACTTTTTCAGTTCTGCCCACAAATTTTCTATGGGATTGAGGTCAGGGCTTTGTGAAGGCCACTTCAATACTTTGACTTTGTTGTCCTTAAGCCATTTTGCCACAACTTTGGAAGTATGCTTGGGGTCATTTTCCATTTGGAAGACCCATTTGCGACCAAGCTTTAACTTCATGACTGATGTCTTGATGTTGCTTCAATATATCTACATAATTTTCCTTCCTCTTGATGCCATCTATTTTGTGAAGTGCACCAGTCCCTCTTGCAGCAAAGCACCCCCAGAACATGATGCTGCCACCCCCGTGCTTCACGGTTGGATGGTGTTCTTTGGCTTGCAAGCCTCCCCCTTTTTCCTCCAAACATAACAATGGTCATTATCGCCAAACAGTTCTATTTTTGTTTCATCAGACCAGAGGACATTTCTCCAGATAGTACTATCTTTGTCCCCATGTGCAGTTGCAAACCGAAGTCTGGCTTTTTTATGGCGGTTTTGGAGCAGTGGCTTCTTCCCTGCTGAACGGCCTTTCAGGTTATGTCGATATAGGACGCGCTTTACTGTGGATATAGATACTTTTGTACCTGTTTCCTCCAGCATCTTCACAAGGTCCTTTGCTGTTGTTCTGGGATTGATTTGCATTTTTCACACCAAAGTACGTTAATCTCTAGGAGACAGAACGCGTCTCCTTCCTGAGCGGTATGACGGCTGCGTGGTCCCATGGTGTTTATACTTGCGTACTATTGTTTGTACAGATGAACGTGGTACCTTCAGGCGTTTGGAAATTGCTCCCAAGGATGAACCAGACTTGTGGAGGTCTACAATTTTTTTTCTGAGGTCTTGGCTGATTTCTTTTGTTTTTCCCATGATATCAAGCAAAGAGGCACTGAGTTTGAAGGTAGGCCTTGAAATACATCCACAAGTACACCTCCAATTGACTCAAATTATGTAAATTAGCCTATCAGAAGCTTCTAAAGCCATGACATAATTTTCTGTAATTTTCCAAACTGTTTAAAGGCACAGTCAACTTAGTGTATGCAAACTTCTGACCCACTGGAATTGTGATACAGTGAATTATAAGTGAAATAATCTGTCTGTAAACAATTGTTGGAAAAATTACTTGTGTCATGCACAAAGTAGATGTCCTAACCGACTTGCCAAAACTATAGTTTCTTAACAAGACATTTGTGGAGTGGTTGAAAAAACTAGTTTTAATGACTCCAACCGAAGTGTATTTAAACTTCCGACTTCAATTGTATGTGTATGTGACCAATACGATGTGACCAATACAATATTGAAAAGTCTACATCAATCTCCTCAGATAAACAACTATGAATGTCTTCCAGTTTGATAAAAGAGAACTCCTACTTACCAGATCTCGGTCGTTCATCAATCTCAGCGTAGGTTTCAGATCCTGAACGATTGGATATTTGATGATGTCAGTTTGTGGTCAAAAAAGATGGGTCAACTTCAGACATTGCCCCACCCCACAGCCACTGCACTGATTTGAACAATGATTAATAACAAAGATGAAAGCAGTCTCGGTAGATTATAACTCACCCATGCTATATCTGAAGCAACCTGTGTTTTCCATTTGACTACAGAGTGGGATGGGAGAGACAGCCAGAGGAGACGAGGAGAGGATCATCAATCCTGGGTTTATAGTTCCTCATTGCACCAGGCACACTGTTACAATAACACTACCTGTCTCTTTGATAAATCTATCTGAAAGTCTCACTTTTCACTTCAGCTCATATCCGATGTTCGAACAACTACTCTTCAATATGTACAGTTCAGTTTCAGCATAGTGACTTGTTATAGAAATGACCCAAAAGACCAAATATTAAGCTTTGTTCAATCCACTCACTTTGTGGGTAGATCTGGAAGGGAACTTCGTAGATTGGCGTCTATGGGTCATGGCAGAAACATGGTGTTACTTCACATTGGTTCAATAGATTTACGAGAGATGAAGAAACCAAGTTAGACCATTGTGATGCACTCTTTCAGTGTTTCCCCTACCATTATATAGACAGGGCGAACTTCCTGATCCCCCTTTACCTTTATTTGGTCTGACGATGAACGACTCGTCAGTGGCGTGCTCCAAGCGACAGTAACCGTCAATAAGGTCCACCATGTTCTCTGCCATCGCAAAATTAGTCACGTTGATAGACAGAGGCTGACGAAGAAGATACAAACCATTCACATTACTGACAATTACTACAATTACAAATCACATTACAAACACTATATAGCATTATACTGTTATATGGGTCATAGACCAATAGGCTTTCAGGGCAAAATATTACTGAAGATGCAGGCATTTAACTCAACTATCCCGTCAATAAAAATTTTGTGTGTTTTTTTTTGTTGTTGCTGTTGATACACACACAGATATCAAGTTATGATTTCAGGCCCGTATTCACAAAGTCTCTCAGAGTAGAAGTACTGATCTAAGATCAGGTTTAAATAACTATGTATTGTGATCTAAAGGCAATACTGATCCTAGATCAGTACTCTGAGACCATTCATGAATAATGGGTCCAGGCCTCACTGTGTCCTGATTTAAGCAGTGCTAATAACGTTTTTTCTATATTTTAAAAAATGTGTACCTGTCTGGCTCCGTCTATGTCAAAACTGAGGAGGGCTTTGTTGTCACTCTGAGATAAACACTTGATGCTCTTGATCTGTTTGAAGTTCGCTAGACACACAGGCTGGGGTGATAAGAGAGAAACAATTAGCTGATACCCTTAAAAGCCTCAGGGTGTAGGGGTGAAGTTACCCAGTAGACGCTGACCTTAGGTCAGTTTAGCATTTTCCCCACTAATGGTTGAGGGTAAGGATTGGGGGAGGGGAAGCTGATCCTAGATCTGTCACTAAGGGAAACTTCACCCTGGAGCCCACACAGGCTGGGGATGGGGCAGATGGGGATGAGGAAGAGATAGGGAAATATTACTTCTCCAAAGAGAGACACCCTTGCAGCAGGCCTCAATGAGGAATGTTCCTTCTCTAGTTTTTTTGTAGAAGGCTATAAATGTGTAGGCTGAAAATACCTTCCTGACATTTAGGGTAGGACATCATAAGAGATTAATAGTGTATATATATATATATTATATATATATATAGTTATTTTTATTCGATTTCCATGTTTCCCACACAGCTCCTTCTGCTGGGATCTGATTGGGTCAATACTGACTGTGAATCTATCATGCCCACCTGTGTGAGACCTGTACAGTTGTCGTAACATTCTCCCTATGCACGCTGAAGAAGGGCTCATACCCTAAACATAAATATTTACATAAGTATTCAGACCCTTTACCAAGAGACTCGAAATTGAGCTCAGGTGCATCCTGTTTCCATTGATCATCCTTGAGATGTTTCTACAACTTGATTGGAGTCCACCTGTGGTAAATTAAATTGATTGGACATGATTTGGAAAGGCACACACCTCTCTATATAAGGTCCAACACTTGACAGTGCATGTCAGAGCAAAGACCAAGCCATGAAGTCAAAGGAATTGTCCTTAAAGCTCCAAGACATGATTGTATCGAGGCAAAGATCTGGGGAAGGGTACCAAAACATTTCTGCAGCATTGAAGTTCTCCAAGAACACATTGGCCTCCAACATTCTTAAATGGAAGAAGTTTGGAACCACCAAGACTCTTCCTAGAGCTGGCAGCCCCGCCAAACTGAGCAATCGGGGGAGAAGGGCCTTTGTCAAGGAGGTCACCAAGAACCCGATGGTCACTCTGACAGAGCTCCAGAGTTCCTCTGTGGAGATGAGAGAACTTTCCAGGAGGACAACTATCTCTGCAGAACTCCACCAATCAGTCCTTTATGGTAGAGCGGCCAGACGGAAGCCACTCCTCAGTAAAAGGCACATAACAGCCCGCTTGAAGTTTGCCAAAAGGCACCTAAAGACTCTCAGACCATGAGAAACAAGACTTTCTGGTCAGATGAAACCAAGATTGAACACTTTGGCCTGAATGCCAAGCATCACGTCTGGAGGAAACCTGGCACCATCCCTATGGTGAAGCATGGTGCGGGCAGCATCATGCTGTAGGGATGGTTTTCAGCAGAAGGGACTGGGAGACTAGTCAGGATCGAGGTAAAGATGAACGCAGCAAAGTACAGAGAGATCCTTGATCTGCTCTAGAGCGCTCAGGACCTCAGACTGGGCCCAAGGTTCACCTTCCAAAGGACAACGACCCTAAGCACACAGCCAAGACAACGTAGGAGTGGCTTCAGGACAAGTCTCTGAATGTCTTTGAGTGGTCCAGCCAGAGGTCGGACTTGAACCCGATCGAACATCTCTGGAGAGACCTGAAAATAGCTGTGCAGCAAAGCTCCCCATCCAACCTGACAGAGTTTGAGAGGATCTGCAAGAAAGAATGGGAGAAACTCCCCAAATACAGGTGTGCCAAGCTTGTTGCGTCATACCCAAGAAGACTTGAGGCTGTAATCGCTGCCAAAGGTGCTTCAACAAAGTACTGAGTAAAGGGTCTGAATACTTATGTAAATGTGAGGTTTCAGTTTTTAATTTTTAATACATTTATGGGGTATTGTGTGTAGATTGATGAGGGAAAAAAACAATTTCATCCATTTTAGAAGAGTGTAACAACAAAATGTAGAAAAAGTCACGGGGTCTGAATACTTTCCGAATGGCCTGTAAACAGTTAACACCCTGCTTACCGCTGAGTCTTTATGGGTGCGTTGGCGAATGCCCCTGGCTCCTATCACCAGCTCTACTGACAGACTCCAGCCTTGCTGTGGACAAACAGTGGGGTTGCAAGTTAACTTTAATTTCTTGACAAACTTCAGACTGTAATTGTAGATTCTTGTAACCCCACTAAAAAAAAGTCAGCAGTTACGAACGAATGAGGAAAGTCCACACTTGGGTGGGTGTTTGCAGTGTATTTGAGGTCAGGTGTTTGCAGTGTATTTGAGGTCAGGTGTTTGCAGTGTATCTGAGGTCAGGTGTTTGCAGTGCATTTGAGGTCAGGTGTTTGCAGTGCATTTGAGGTCAGGTGTTTGCAGTGCATTTGAGGTCAGGTGTTTGCAGTGCATTTGAGGTCAGGTGTTTGCAGTGCATTTGAGGTCAGGTGTTTGCAGTGCATTTGAGGTCAGGTGTTTGCAGTGCATTTGAGGTCAGGTGTTTGCAGTGTATTTGAGGTCAGGTTTTGCAGTGCATTCTTGTTGTCTGTAAAGCCAGCAACAACACTCACCACCAGTTCACAAGGGTAGACCTCTTCGCCAATGGTGATGAAGTCTGTGAGTGTCTGGAAGAAGCAAACCATACACTCATCCTCCTTCAGAGTAGCGTACTGCTGGAACGTCTGCTGGATCATCTTACGAAGATGACGAGACTGGGACAGACCATCACAACATTATATTAATCAAACTAACTCTTTCTGTTAGTAATAGTGACCCTAACCCTCCTCTTTCAGAGTAACGTACTGCTGGAATGTCTGCTGGATCAGGTTACGAAGATGACGAGACTGGGACAGACCACAGCAACATTGGACAACACTTTCATAACCCTATTTTACTATGACGTCACATGATAGACAAATACATTTTTGGAGGAGGGTAGACAACACTGCTAGCACAGAAATGATCCTTGTTGACGTAAAAGTGAAGTAGGCTCATTTACAGCCTTATTTACGTTAGTAGAAACTTCCAATAATATTTTAAACGATCATGTGGATATCAAAAATTTATAAATGTACCTTCATGCTGTCAATGAGCTCCTGTGGAAAGAACAGGTTCAGCCCCACGTCCTTCCTTCATTGGAGAGACCAGTTATAATCAAACAAATCAATCAAACCAATGTGATTTAAAAAAAAACTCACAGAAGAGAAGTTCAGCAGGAAGAAAAAAAAACACATCAAAATGTACATACTTACTCTAGCACTTCAAAGTTGGACTTTTTCTCCAGACCTTTAGCATTCATGTCTTTATAAAACCTCCTGAAGGCAAAGCAGCAGAGACGGTACAACAAACCAACTGTGATGTTGATGATGTCTACACATTGACAATAGAATGTCAAAAGGAAATCCCAGCCTCACCTAATCTCCAGACAGCCCAGCTGCAGGGCCATTCCATCAATGACTTTACTGGCATGGTACTGCATGTAGTCACTACGCACCTAACACAGGCAATACCGAGAGAACACATTCATTCTTAGCTGTATGCAGTCACTACGCATCTACAGTATCCACACAGGCCCCAGATATCAGCAAGTTATCTTGGATGATGAAGTTCTGGAAAGTATTAATGTGTTCTCTCCATAGAGTAGTAATGTGTTCTCTCCATAGAGTATCAATGTGTTCTCTCCATAGAGTATTAATGTGTTCTCTCCATAGAGTATTAATGTGTTCTCTCCATAGAGTATTAATGTGTTCTCTCCATAGAGTAGTAATGTGTTCTCTCCATAGAGTAGTAATGTGTTCTCTCCATAGAGTATCAATGTGTTCTCTCCATAGAGTATTAATGTGTTCTCTCCATAGAGTATCAATGTGTTCTCTCCATAGAGTATTAATGTGTTCTCTCCATAGAGTATTAATGTGTTCTCTCCATAGAGTATTAATGTGTTCTCTCCATAGAGTATCAATGTGTTCTCTCCATAGAGTATTAATGTGTTCTCTCCATAGAGTATTAATGTGTTCTCTCCATAGAGTATTAATGTGTTCTCTCCATAGAGTAGTAATGTGTTCTCTCCATAGAGTAGTAATGTGTTCTCTCCATAGAGTAGTAATGTGTTCTCTCCATAGAGTATTAATGTGTTCTCTCCATAGAGTATTAATGTGTTCTCTCCATAGAGTATCAATGTGTTCTCTCCATAGAGTATTAATGTGTTCTCTCCAAAGAGTATTAATGTGTTCTCTCCATAGAGTATCAATGTGTTCTCTCATAGAGTATCAATGTGTTCTCTCCATAGAGTATCAATGTGTTCTCTACATAGAGTATTAATGTGTTCTCTCCATAGAGTAGTAATGTGTTCTCTCCATAGAGTAGTAATGTGTTCTCTCCATAGAGTATTAATGTGATCTCTCCATAGAGAATTAATGTGTTCTCTCCATAGAGTATTAATGTGTCCTCTCCATAGAGTATTAATGTGTTCTCTCCATAGAGTATTAATGTGTTCTCTCCATAGAGTAGTAATGTGTTCTCTACATAGAGTAGTAATGTGTTCTCTCCATAGAGTAGTAATGTGTTCTCTCCATGGAGTAGTAATGTGTTCTCTCCATAGAGTAGTAATGTGTTCTCTACATAGAGTATTAATGTGTTCTCTCCATAGAGTATCAATGTGTTCTCTCCATAGAGTAT
>QNTS01004109.1:72743-87753 GCA_003317085.1 Hucho hucho | reverse complement strand
ATTGTTGGGTTTGAGAATATGTTTCTTTGCTAATTGTTAGGTTTGAGAATATGTTTCTTTGCTACACAGGAATATGTTTGAGCTAAGGCTGATAAATTGTGGAACAATACAGTGGATTGTAAACACCTGGTGTCTGACTGGCTAAAGGGCTGTGTTTAACCTTGGGAGATAACAGTATGTTGAGCTAGGAACACATGAATAGAAAGATGTGGAGACGCAAACAGGACTGAGCCTGTGGCCTCAGTAACCCCGGACAACAAGCGCCAAGAGGCTGGGACCAGCCTGTGCGCCTACTATTGGCCAGGCAAGTCTAAACCACGCCCAGCCACTGTTCTGATAGGCCCATCCCGAGGTGGGAACTAACTCTGTCAGAACATACTTATACCAATGCATTTAGCAGAAAGGGCAGTTCTCTGTTAACCCTGCGTGGTACTACATTGAACCCGTATATACGAAGATTGCATTTACCATTTATTGCTTGACTAATAATAAAAAACATAGAAGATTCTTGGTGACTCTGTGTCACCTTTTGTCCTGATACCAGATTTGATTTTCGCAACCCTAACAATAGCCTGGAGTACATGCGCGTCAAATCCCAAATGGCACCCTATTGTCACGGATCCCTCCGGAACTGTCATTGCGCACACCTGGCAATGATTAGTGTTGTATATATGTGCCCTTTGGTTCTCCATTGGGCTGTCGATTGTTGCACTATGTCGGTTGGTGCATGTGAGTACCTGTGCTGTGTGTTTTGGCTTTCGTGCCATTTTGGATTGCGCAGATGATTCCGGGTCTCGTCCTGTGGTTTAATCATTGTGCGCGTCTGTATTTATTCCAGGTACTCCTTGCTCTTTTGTTTTGGGTTTCAACCCTGTGTTTTTGTTACGTGTTGGTTCGTCTTCGTCCCCGTGCCTATACACGGCACGCCGTAATATGGGCATAATAAAAACCCATATTACTCATTCCTGCGCCTGTCTCCCAACCCTTTATACCAAGGTGACACCTATTCCCTATATAGTGCACTACTTTTGACCAGAGCCCATACAAAGTAGTGTACTATATAGGGGATAGGGTGCCATTGGGACTTACTGTTGCTCTATGTTTTGATGCCTTATTCGGTAGTAGCAGGTTGGAGCACGGTGCTGGCCACTGGCTTCACTAGAGTAGGATATGAATCCCACATGAGCCACATCCACTGACTGGTCAATTTATTTTTAAGACAAGTCTTGTTCCATATTGTGTAATGATATAACCCCATGGAGGTGGGGGAAGTGTATTATATATATTTTTTCGAACTATGGAGAGAATCACAAAATAAACATTTAATTTAAACTGAAAGATGTGTGTTGTTTAATGGCGCTTGTTGGCGTTTCATGTGTTTCTACATGATCCTCTCACTCCACCTTATGGCAACAGATGGAACAGCACTCCAGACTGACGGAAGAAGAGAAAGAGATGGAGAGTGACGGAGAAAACAAAGAGAGGTATAAAGACGCTGACACACATCAATTCACGTTGATACAGCTAGCCTCCGTGTGCTATGTGGTGTAATCCAGGCAGTATTATGTGTGAGGGGGACTGACACACACCAGTCCATGTTGATACAGCCTCCCTGTGCTATGTGGTGTAATCCAGGCAGTACTATGTGGTGTAATCCTGGCAATACTATGTGGTGTAATCCATTTAGTATTATGTGGTGTAATCCAGGCAGTATTATGTGGTGTAATCCATGCAGTACTATGTGGTGTAATCCAGGCAGTACTATGTGGTGTAATCCAGGCAGTATTATGTGGTGTAATCCAGGCAGTACTATGTGGTGTAATCCAGGCAGTATTATGTGGTGTAATCCAGGCAGTACTATGTGGTGTAATCCATGCAGTATGATGTGGTGTAATCCAGGCAGTATTATGTGTGAGGGGGACATGAGGGGTAAACACCACTGCTTTGTTTCAGTGTTATTGACAGCCTTTATTTATATCTGTTAAATAGAAACAGCAGAAACAGGATATTAATACACTACTACATTTTAATATATTAATACACTACTACAACTGTTGTCACCTTCTCACCAAGCTGCTTGGCGATGGTCTTGTAGCCCATTCCAGCCTTGTGTAGGTCTACAATCTTGTCCCTGACATCCTTGGAGAGCTCTTTGGTCTTGGCCATGGTGGAGAGTTTGGAATCTGATTGATTGCTTCTGTGGACAGGTGTCTTTTATACAGGTAACAAACTGAGATTAGGAGCACTCCCTTTAAGAGTGTGCTCCTAATCTCAGCTCGTTACCTGTATAAAAGACACCTGGGAGCNTATATTAATACACTACTACAACTGTTGTCACCTTCTCACCAAGCTGCTTGGCGATGGTCTTGTAGCCCATTCCAGCCTTGTGTAGGTCTACAATCTTGTCCCTGACATCCTTGGAGAGCTCTTTGGTCTTGGCCATGGTGGAGAGTTTGGAATCTGATTGATTGCTTCTGTGGACAGGTGTCTTTTATACAGGTAACAAACTGAGATTAGGAGCACTCCCTTTAAGAGTGTGCTCCTAATCTCAGCTCGTTACCTGTATAAAAGACACCTGGGAGCCAGAAATCTTACAGTACATAGTTTGAAGTTGGAACCAGGTCACACAACCTGTCTGCATTTTGAGATGATAATATATTTTGATCTTGTTTCAGTCTCTGGTTTACCTTATTGTTGTGTCTGATTGGTGACCAGTCTAGTAACTCCTTTATCACCTCTAACAGGTCTGATTGGTGACCAGTCTAGTAACTACGTTAACACCTCTAACAGGTCTGATTGGTGACCAGTCTAGTAACTACTTTAACACCTCTAACAGGTCTGATTGGTGACCAGTCTAGTAACTACTTTAACACCTCTGACAGGTCTGATTGGAGACCAGTCTAGTAACTCCTTTAACACCTCTAACAGGTCTGATTGGTGACCAGTCTAGTAACTACGTTAACACCTCTAACAGGTCTGATTGGTGACCAGTCTAGTAACTACGTTAACACCTCTGACAGGTCTGATTGGTGACCAGTCTAGTAACTACGTTAACACCTCTGACAGGTGCTAAAGGAGTAACAAAAGTAACATGCAAAACAGGCAAGAAAAAAAGGAGGGGCTTATAACAGAACCTGAAATACTGGTTGCCACTGACTGGCACTAATGCGGTCAGTTCTGCAGTGCTAGTTGTAATGTTATTAGTCCCCCAAAGAGGAGAAACCATAGCTCATGGGTCCCTAAAAAGGAAAAATTGGTTGAGCCCTTGGCTGTAGCTCAAACATCTGGGTCTCAGACTACTGCTGGTCTAGGATCAGGTCCCCCTGTCCATGTAATCTCTTTCATTATGATTATAAGGATTAAAACTGATCCTAGATCATAAATCCATCTCGGAGACGCTTTATGAATCGAGGAGGCAGAAAGTAGGGAAGAACTTTGTGGTTTGGAACACAGCCCGGGCCCAGGACTAGGATTACTTTCAGTATCATTTCCTGAACACTCTGGGCTCTTCATGGGAAGTCCTGCCCCCAGAGTAAATTATGATATATATATATATATACACACACACACACACACACACACACACACGCAGCAAAGCTTGCAGATCATCCAATCATCTTCTCATACAGACCTAATACAGATCTACACGGACATTGAGCACCAGAAGAATAGAGATTATATTTATTTTAAACACCAGGTACTGTAAAAATGTTTTATGATGTTCTTTTTTGTGATCTAGTCTGTCCTTACTAAACAAGTTAGATCTTGGCGGCTGTCCTTACTAAACAAGTTAGATCTAGTTTGTGATGTATATTTTCGTAAATTTGCTCTCTTTGAAGGAATATTCCCGAATCTAGCTCACAATTAACAACTTGATACTTTATTTGATCTAATCTGAGTTCATCTAGGTCTGCTCTAATCTGAGTTCATCGAGGTCTGCTCTATTCTTATTTAATCTAGGTCTGCTCTAGTCTGAGTTAATCTAGGTCTGATCTAATCTGAGTTCATCTAGGTCTGATCTAGTTTGAGTTCATCTAGGTCTGGTCTAATCTGAGTTCATCTAGGTCTACTCTAATCTGAGATTATCTAGGTCTGCTCTAATCTGAGTTTATCTAGGTCTGCTCTAATCTGAGTTCATCAAGGTCTGCTCTATTCTGATTTAATCTAGGTCTGATCTAATCTGTGTTCATCTAGGTCTGATCTAGTTTGAGTTCATCTAGGTCTGATCTAGTTTGAGTTCATCTACATCTGGTCTAATCTGAGTTCATCTACATCTGGTCTAATCTGAGTTCATCTACATCTGGTCTAATCTGAGATTATCTAGGTCTGATGTAATCTGAGTTCATCTAGGTCTGCTCTAATCTGAGTTCATCTAGGTCTGCTCTAATCTGAGTTCATCTAGGTCTGCTCTAATCTGAGTTCATCGAGGTCTGCTCTAATTAGAGTTCATCTATGTCTGATCTATTTTGAGATCTTCTAGGTCTGCTCTAATCTGAGTTCATCTAGGTCTGCTCTAATCTGAGTTCATCTAGGTCTGGTCAAATCTGAGTTGATCGAGATCTGATCTAATCTGAGTTCATCTAGGTCTGCTCTAATCTGAGTTCATCTAGGTCTGCTCTAATCTGAGTTCATCTAGGTCTGGTCAAATCTGAGTTGATCGAGATCTGATCTAATCTGAGTTCATCTAGGTCTGCTCTAATCTGAGTTCATCTAGGTCTGATCTCCAGTCTTGAGTTGTTTATGATCAGATACAACAACAGTTGTAATCAATTATATATGTTTATACACTGAGTGTACAGACCATTAGGAACACCTTCCTAATAATGAGTTGCACCCCCTTTTGTCCTCAGAACAGCTCAATTCATCGGGGTATGGACTTTTCAAGGTGTCGAAGGTGTTCCACACTACTATACCCCGTTCAAATATTTTATCTTGCCCAATCACCCCCTGAATGGCACACATACACAATCCATGTCTCAATTGTCTCAAGGCCTAAAAATCCTTCTTTACCCTGTCTCCTCCCCTTCATCTACACTGATTGAAGTTGACTTAACAAGTGACATTAATAAGGGATCATATCTTTTACCTGGATTAACCTGGTCAGTCTAGGTCATGGAAAGAGCAGGTGTTCCTAGTAATTTATACACTCAGTGAATATTTATGTACTTTTTTATATGAAGCTTTTCCAGAATAATAAAGCAGTACTATCAAAATGTATTAACTTTTAATAAGTTGACATTACTGGAAACCTGACAGATTGTGGCTGAAAATATATACAGTTGAAGTCGGAAGTTTCCATACACCTTAGCCAAATACATTTAAACTCAGTTTTTCGCAATTCCTGACATTTAATCCTAGTAATGTCTTAGGTCAGTTAGGATCACCACATTATTTTAAGAATTTGAAATGTCAGAGTAATAGTAGAGAGAATTTTCTATTTTGGCTTTTATTCCTTTCATCACGTTCCCAGTGGGTCAGACGTTTACATGCACTCAATTAGTATTTGGTAGCATTGCCTTATAATTATTTAACTTGGGTCAAACGTTTCGGGTAGTCTTCCACAAGCTTCCCACAATAAGTTTGAAAGTGAATTTTGGACCATTCCTCCTGACAGAGCTGGTGTAACTGAGTCAGGTTTGTAGGCATCCTCGCTCGCACACGCTTTTTCAGTTCTGCCCACACATTTTATATAGGATTGAGGTCAGGGCTTTGTGATGGCCACTCCAATACCTTGACTTTGTTGTCCTTAAGACATTTTGCCACAACTTTGAAAGTATGCTTGGGGACATTGTTCATTTGCGACCAAGTTTTAACCTCTCCAGGCACCGGGGCAGTATTCGGAAGTTTGGAGAGTCTGGCGTGTCCAAAGTAAAATGCCTGCCACTCAGGCCCAGAAACTAGGATATGCACATAATTAGTAGTATTGCAAAAACCCAAGGAAATTCTGTCCGGAAAAATGTTTTTTTTGTGACATGCCCTCACTTCCAATGCCTGCCTATGGGATTCTCTGTAAAATAGCTCCCAGATTGCAGTACCTATGGCTTCCACTAGATGTCAACAGTCTTTAGACAAGGTTTCATGCGTTTATCATGGAAGAGAGCCGAACAGAAGAAAGATTTGTAAGAGGAGTGAGGAAGTGGATTCTGAGTTTTGTGCGCGAGACCGTGTGCGCGTTCCTCAGTATTTTCCTTTTATATCGTTTAGGATACTATCCTTGTGAAATATAATCATTAATATTGATAAAAGGATACGTAAGTATACATTAGAAATGATGTTTGATTTGTTTGGGCAAAGTTGATAGGTATAATTTGAACGCTTTCTCTTCACTGTTCAATGGGTGAGTCGGAAGGGGATTTTTTTTAACATAACGCGCCAACCAAACGGAGATTTATGGATATAAACAATAACTTTTTCTAACAAAAGAAACATGGATTGTCTTGCTTGGACACTTCGGCTTGCCCTCAGCAGAAGATCATCAAAGGTAAGCAATTTATTTTAGCTCTTATGTGTGTTTTGTGAGACCCGCGCTGGTTATGGATTTATGCTGATGCATAAAATATGTGAGGTGCTATCCTCAAACAATCAAATGTTGTGCTTTCGCTGTAAAGCCTTTTTGAAATCTGACAACGCTGTGATATTGCCAAAAGTCTAAGCTTTTGAAGAGTATGCAACGTGTATATTGATGAATGTTTTATAATTCAACTTTTGGATTTTGAATTTGGTGCATTACATTTCTCCGGGTAGTGTCGGGAATGTGGCGCTAGCGCCCCAATGATCCTTAAGTAGTTTTAACTTCCTGACTGATGTCTTGAGATGTTGCTTTAATATATCCACATAATTTTCCTACCTCATGATGCCATCTATTTTGTGAAGTGCACCAGTCCCTCCTGCAGCAAAGCACCCCCACAACATGATGCTGCCACCATCGTGCTTCAGTGTTGGGATGGTGTTCTTCGACTTGCAAGCCTCGCCCTTTTTCCTTGAAACATAACGATGGTCATTATGATCAAACAATTCTGTTTTTGTTTCATCAGACCAGAGGACATTTCTCCAAAAAGTACAATCTTTGTCCCCATGGGCAGTTGCAAACCGTAGTCTGTTTTTTTTATGGTGGTTTTGGAGCAGTGGCTTTTTCCTTGCTGAGCTGCATTTTAGGTTATGTCGATATAGGACTCATTTTACTGTGGATATAGATACTTTTGTACATGTTTCCTCCAGCATCTTCACAAGGTCCTTTGCTGTTGTTCTGGGATTGATTTGCACTTTTCGCACCAAAGTACAATCATTTCTAGGAGACAGAACGCGTCTCCTTCCTGAGCGGTATGACGGCTGCGTGGTTCCATGGTGTTTATACTTGCGTATTATTGTTTGAACAGATGAATGTGGTACCTTCAGGCGTTTGGAAATTGCTCCTAAGGATGAACCAGACAATTTTTTTTCTGAGGTCTTGGCTGATTCCTTTTGATTTCCCATGATGTCAAGCAAAGAGGCATTGAGCTTGAAGGTAGGCATTGAAATACATCCACAGGTACACCTCCAAATGACTCGAATTATGTCAATTAGCCTATCAGAAACTTCTAAAGCCATGACATCATTTTCTGGAATTTTCCAAGCTGTTTAAAGGCACAATCAACTTAGTGTATGTAAACTTCTGACCCACTGGAATTGTGATACAGTGAGTTATAAGTGCAATAATCTGTCTGTAAACAATTGTTGGAAAAATGACTTGTGTCATGCACAAAGTAGATATCCTAACTGACTTGCCAAAACTATAGTTTGTTAACAGGAAATGTGTGGAGTAGTTGAAAAAAGAGTTTTAATGACTCCATCCTAAGTGTATGTAAACTTCTGACTTCAACTGTATCAACCCTTTTTTCTACATTAAAACATGGTACGTAAGGGTGACAGATTTTCCCTTCTGTTTATGCCGGTTCACTTTTAACTTTAACAGGTATACTGTTTTGTAACTATTTAAACCTCGCATTCATTGTCATGTAGTTAAAAATTATTTTCCCTTAAGTTTCATGTTCCTGGATCCTTCAGGAGATTGTATTTCAAACTAACACTTGACTCATCCAGGCGTGGTCCCAAATGACACCTTATTCGCTATTGGGCCCTGTTCAAAAGAAGGGCACTATATAGGGAATAGGGTGGCATTTGGGACTCATTTACAGTGTATTGTCTCTTTATTCTAAGTGAAAATGTGCTCAAACCTGCTGGGCTAGGTTACCACAGTTATTTTAGGCCAACAATAACAACTGTCCTATTGTCACGTTCCACAGCAAGAAAACCAAAAATGTCACTGACAGAAGGGGGAACTAACAAAGACAACTGAAAGTGTTAACCCTCCACATCTACCAAGACAATTAGAGGAGTTAACCCGCCACATCTATCAAGACAATTAGAGGAGTTAACCCTCCACATATATCAAGACAATTAGAGGAGTTAACCCTCCACATCTATCAAGACAATTAGAGGAGTTAACCCTCCACATNTCCAGGACCATATCAAACAAGCTGGTGGGCGGCAGAAGAGGAGCGCTGACCGTCACCGCAGTGAGGCCCCTGTGTTTGCTCCGGGGGACCGGGTCTGGCTCTCGACCCGGAACCTGCCCCTCCGCCTGCCCTGCCGGAAGCTGGGGCCGCAGTATGTGGGGCCATTTAAAGTCCTGAGGAGGATAAACGAGGTGTGTTATAGGTTACAGCTTCCTTCTTACTACCGCATTAACCCCTCGTTTCATGTGTCTCTCCTCAGGCCGGTGGTAGCTGGTCCCCTGCAGGAAGGTGAGGTGCTGGGGGTCCCTCCGCCCCCTCTAGACATCGAGGGGTCCCCGACATACGCAGTCCGCTCCATTCTGGACTCTAGGCGCCGGGTGAAGGGTCTGTAGTACCTCGTGGACTGGGAGGGGTACGGTCCGGAGGAGAGGTGCTGGGTACCGGTGGAGGACATCCTAGATCCATCATTGCTGAGAGAGTTCCACCGCCTTCATCCGGATCGCCCTGCGCCTCGTCCTCTGGGCCGCCCTCGAGGCCGGTGTCGGCGCGCTGCGGGGGCCGCGCGTCAGGGGGGGGGGGGTACTGTCATGACTTCTGCCGAGGGTGCCTCTTCTGCCTGTTCGGGCGGCGTTCGGCGGTCGTCGTCACCGGCCTACTAGCTGCTACCGATCCCTTTTCCCTCATTGTCTTTTGTATTGGTTTCACCTGTGTCTTGTTTAGTTGGTAGGCTAGGGCTATTTAAGTTGGTGAGGCCCGCCTCCTTTTGTGCGGGTATGTTTTCTGTTTGTTGGTAGACGTTCGTTGGAGTTTATTTCGCTGTTGCTTAGTATTTTGTTTGGTTAGCCGTATTTGTTTAAGTGCGCCTGTTTAGTGTGTTTTTGTGTTTGTTTCCGATTTCGCACTTTATTAAATACGGGTCTGCATTTAAACCTCTGCTCTCTGCGCCTGACTCCACACCTTACACTCCAGCCTTGTGACAGATGTCTTCTGAAACAGCTGCACAGGCTTTTAAACAGTTAAAGTTAGTATATTGCAATCTCTCTCCATATTTCCTTGGAGAGAATAGGATATGAAAGAGTAATATTACAGAGACTGATGTTATCAGGCTCATGAGTAATAACCATGGCAATGTTGATCTATTCCACTGAGGTGCTGGAACCTCAATATAGAACAATACTTCCTACACAAACATACGCACATACACACACACACACACCAGGTCAACCGGCCCTGTGTGCCTCTCATCTTATCCCTTTGGTATCACTGCCGGTTCCAAAATGACACCCTATTCCCTACATTGTACTACACCGGCTCCGACGCTCGTCAGATGTGGCAGGGCTTGCAAACTATTACGGACTACAAAGGGAAGCACAGGCGAGAGCTGCCCATTGACACAAGCCTACCAGATTAACTAAATAACTTATATGCTCGCTTCGAGGCAAGCAACACTGAAGCATGCATGAGAGCATCAGATGTTCCAGACGACTGTGTGATCACGCTCTCCATAGCCGATGTGAGTAAGACCTTTAAACAGGTCAACAATCACAAGGACACAGGGCCAGACGGATTACCAGGACGTGTACTCCGAGCATACGCTGACCAACTGACAATTTCAACCTGTCCCTGACGAGTCTGTAATACCAACATGTTTCAAGCAGACCACCATAGTCACTGTGCCCAAGAACACCAAGGTAACCTGCCTAAATGACTACCAACCCGTAGCACTCACGTCTGTAGCCATGAAGTGCTTTGAAAGACTGGTCATGGCTCACATCAACACCATTATCCCAGAAAACCTAGACCCACTCCAATTTGCATACCGCCCCAACAGATCCACAGATGATGCAATCTCTATGGCATTCCACATTGCCCTTTCCCACCTGGACAAAAGGAACACCTATGTGAGAACGCTATTCATTGACTACAGCTCAGCGTTCAACACCATAGTGCCCTCAAAGCTCATCACTAAACTAAGGACCCTGGGACTAAACAACTCCCTCTGCAACTGGATCCTGGACTTCCTGACGGACCGCCCACAGGTGGTAAGAGCAGGTAACAACACATCTGCCACGCTGATCCTCAACACTGGGGCCCCTCAGGGGTGGGTGCTCAGTCCCCTCCTGTACTCCCTGTTCACTCATGACTGCATGGCCAAGCACGACTCCAACACCTTCATAAAGTTTGCCGACGACACAACAGTGGTAGGCCTGATCACCGACAACGATGAGACAGCCAATAGGGAGGAGGTCAGAAACCTGGCAGTGTGGTGCCAGGATAACAACCTCTCCCTCAACGTGAAAAAGACAAAGGAGATGATTGTGGACTACAGAAAAAATAGGACTGAGCATTCCCCCATTCTCATCAAAGGGGCTGTTCTGGAGCAGGTTGAGAGCTTCAAGTTCCTTGGTGTCCACATCACCAACAAACTATCATGGTCCAAAAACACCAAGACAGTCGTGACAATTGCACGACAATGCCTATTCCCCCTCAGGAGACTGAAAAGATTTGGCATGGGTCTTCAGATCCTCAAAAATCTCTACAGCTGCACCATCGAGAGCATCCTGACGGGTTGCATCGCTATCTGGTATGGCAACTGCTCGGCCTCCGACTGCAAGGCACTACAAAGGGTAGTGCGTACGGCCCAGTACATCACTGGGGTCAAGCTTCCTGCCATCCAGGACCTCTATTCCAGGCGGTGTCAGAGGAAGGCCCAAAACATTGCAAATAATCCAGCCAATCTAGTCAGCCAGGGCCTCAACATCATGTTCTAACACTGTTGTGAGGAGAACCTAAGCAATCAGCATTAACTACTAGCAGGTGATGGCATTCACAGCCGACCGCTCAGACAAGCTCCAGCTAGCCATTTTTACACAATAGGATGCATGTTCTCTTGTCTGGAATGGGCTTTTCAATTACCTACAACTTTTTCCATCTGAATCAAAGTGGGGAGGCTCAAGCGGGTAATGGAATTCATTGTGCGATTGCAGCATTAAAAAGCCTGTCTGATTGCCTGGTACTTTATGCTGGATCTGAAGGCTCCTGGAAGGGTGGGAGAGAGACAGGGAGGGAGGGAGGGAGAATGGGTGGGAGGGAGAGACAGTGTATGTTGAAGTGTTAGAGGTGTCAGGGAGGAGAGGCGTTGAGGGAAGGAGAGGAGGAGAGGCGAGGAAGATAGGAGAGGAGAAGATGGGAGGAGTGTGTGTTGAAACTGCCTCTCAGTGACGTGACAAGGGACCTATGGGTTTGGCCCATACAGTCAACAGATAGAAATAAGTAACGGAGAGTAAACAAATAAAGCAAAATAGTTGCCCTTGTGCTGTCCAACATGGTCTATCTATTGACTATTATTAGGTTGTTATTTTCAGAGTAAATAACTCAACGGACACTAGAGAAGCTTAACCAAGTTTAATTCTTCTCAGAGGGTCGATACAGCTGCATTCAGACGTCACATGTTTCCACCACCACAAGTATATACACATATTCCAATTTAGACACTCCTCCTCTCCAGCCCCAACATATTTTATGGTCCGACAGGAAGATGAAGTGATGGGGTAATAAACCGTTCTGTCTCCCTTAAGGTGACCTGACCTCAACCCCGTTGATGTCTAATCCAAAGCTCTCCACCCGTATCTCCTACAGCACTCCCGTGACTGCCTCCCGTCCACCCAGCACATTCCAAAGCCATCTGTCTCCTACAGATAACCATTAACTTCTGATGTAAAAACCAGTCTCTATCACTCCTCAGATACTATAGTATTACTTCTGATGTAACAACCAGTCTCTATCACCCCTCAGATACTATAGTATTACTTCTGATGTAACAACCAGTCTCTATCACCCCTCAGATACTATAGTATTACTTCTGATGTAACAACCAGTCTCTATCACCCCTCAGATACTATAGTATTACTTCTGATCTATCATGTCTCTAGTATAGCAATGTTCAAAGTTTACCCCAGAATCCAACACTATATATACCAAAAGATACGTCCCTCATCACAACACCGACACATCTGAACACCAACGTGCACAGAAATACCCATCTTTTTTTAGACTACGTCTCAAAAGGATTTCGTGCGAAGGTATGCTCTCTCTCTCTCTCTCTCTCCCTCTCTGTCTGTGTGGCATGTACTGGGTAAGCTTTACCTGCAGCTATCTGCATTCCCTGGCGTGATACTGTGTGAGTCACTACCAACACATCAGTCCCCAGGCTGCAGGGAGCTTTATTATGGGTTTAAGAGGAGAAGGGACATACAGTACGGTGCTTATACAAGTCTTCTAGAACACACCACAACACACAGTGACCATGCTACAAGTTATAGCGCTTCACCGGTGATTCCTCGCGGTAGGTTTAATCACTTTTTAAGCAGTTTAGTTTAAAATGTTGCTGTGCTGTTATAAAACTCTGAGCTCCTTGGCTGGAGCCTCTGTAACTACGGAAACGCTCAGTGCGTTTCTGTTTTATGCTTTGCATAAGCAGTAGTCCTTAAACGGTCTATACCAATTTGAGAAAAATGGGTATTAATGGTTCTCTAGTCTATAATGAGGGAATTATTCAGAGCGTCCTAAAGCTCAGCCATTTAAATCGTCCTTCAAATCCACAAACAAACAGTGCATTTTAGTAGATTATTAGACAAATTGGATGAGAAACAATGTGATAATTTCAGCTCGATGATTACCAAACCAAGCCTTGAGCTAGCTGTTCAGAGATGGAGAAAGAGAGAGAGAGAGATGGATAGAAAGAGGGAGAGACAGAGAGTGAGAGAGAGATGGAGAGAGAAAGAGGGAGCGAGAGGCGGAGAGAGAGAGTGATTACTTTCTTTATAAGAACCTTTCATTACTGCTACAAAGCCCCAAATCATCCAGAAAAAAATATACCATTACATCAGATGTTACTAGTACAGAAACATAGAAATAGAATGACTAGAATGACCACAACGGGATATTTATTTCCTATTTCTATGGTACCAACTAGCCTTACCAACAGGTTTTTGCATCATATCAAGGCATAACACAAAGAGACGCTTTAAAGATTAGAGGAATACAGAAATAAAAGATGTGATTAATAGTTTGCGTTACTCCAATGACTTAAAAACCAGATAACGCCTGTTCTCTGTACCTTTCCATTTCCATTCTTCGTTCTCATTATAAACCTATCAGTTCCAAAGAGCAGTCCCACAGAGCCCTCTTGGCCATGTCTTCGCAACGGTAGCTAGCTAATCTTCAACATCCTACTGTGTGCTACTGCACCGTCGCTAATCCTACAACATACATCAGCTTATTATCCTAAAGGCTAAAGGATCCCTGAGGGGCTGGATAATTGGGGAAGACCTTTGGTTAGACTTTAGTCCGGTCACTGTGCGCGCACACACACACGCACACACACGTGCACTCACGCACACACAGAGACAAGCACAGACACACTGTAATACTTGTACCCTTTTCTATTTGACTGAGCAGCAGCTGCCATTTTGAATCATTATCTATAATGGATCATGGATGGATAATGGCTTTATTGAAGGCACTGTGTTTGGAGGTCTTGGGTTATCAATGAGCTAAGGTCATTCCTATCCAACCTTTACGTTAGTCATTGAGAACCAAATCTATTTTACAATGATTTGCTGACATTTCCATTCAACCATTACAGGATGTAAATAAATAGAGTACATCTCTTAAAATCTACAAGAGACACCTGTTGGAATTATCAGTGAAATTATTAGCCTGTGTTAAAATGGAGGGCATACTATGAATATTTCTTTTCCTGCCTTTCCTCCTGGATTCTCTCTCTCTCTCTCTCTCTCTCTCTCTCTCTCTCTCTCTCTCTCTCTCTCTCAGACACACACATTCCTCTAGACTGTAAAGCAGCTAAAATCTGTGCATGGCCTTCATGTTGTGTGAACAGATGGCGAGGTTGGAGCAGCGTACATCCAACAGCTCGTTGCAACACACTCACTCCAGAGATGAGGGGAGTCTTTAAGGAGAGACAGGCACTCAATCTGTTGGCGCAGTAGTATCCTCTCTTCATCCCTGTCTCCCTCTCTCCTCAACATCACTACTTTCACACCACATCAACACATTCCTCTGCCACCTTTCCAAGGAAGTTTGGTAAATCTATAGTCGGTGGCAATCTTTGCTGATGATTATGTAAATAAGTAAACAACAACAACATAAGGACGTCGTGAGATATTAATGTTGGGATGCACACAGGGTTTCCATGACACAGTGACACACATGTGTCCGACAGACATGGTTTTATTAACTACTTATGGCTGGGAGTTATTAAGATTCACTTCATTGTTTAGAAATTAAGTGAGTTGTGAGAGAATTGTGTGACAGATAAATGTGGAAGACAAGGGATGGGACGTACTGTGATATGTATTATCTCTGTTAGAAACGTATGATCTGCTTCAACCATTTTCATTGTGGGTCACTGTTCAGAAACATCACAACTGTTTAACTCTGGTCCTGGAGTCAATCAATAATGTAATTATCAGCTTAGAACCAGGGAGAAGTAT
>QNTS01004109.1:51154-67519 GCA_003317085.1 Hucho hucho | reverse complement strand
CTGTGTGGCATGTACTGGGTAAGCTTTACCTGCAGCTATCTGCATTCCCTGGCGTGATACTGTGTGAGTCACTACCAACACATCAGTCCCCAGGCTGCAGGGAGCTTTATTATGGGTTTAAGAGGAGAAGGGACATACAGTACGGTGCTTATACAAGTCTTCTAGAACACACCACAACACACAGTGACCATGCTACAAGTTATAGCGCTTCACCGGTGATTCCTCGCGGTAGGTTTAATCACTTTTTAAGCAGTTTAGTTTAAAATGTTGCTGTGCTGTTATAAAACTCTGAGCTCCTTGGCTGGAGCCTCTGTAACTACGGAAACGCTCAGTGCGTTTCTGTTTTATGCTTTGCATAAGCAGTAGTCCTTAAACGGTCTATACCAATTTGAGAAAAATGGGTATTAATGGTTCTCTAGTCTATAATGAGGGAATTATTCAGAGCGTCCTAAAGCTCAGCCATTTAAATCGTCCTTCAAATCCACAAACAAACAGTGCATTTTAGTAGATTATTAGACAAATTGGATGAGAAACAATGTGATAATTTCAGCTCGATGATTACCAAACCAAGCCTTGAGCTAGCTGTTCAGAGATGGAGAAAGAGAGAGAGAGAGATGGATAGAAAGAGGGAGAGACAGAGAGTGAGAGAGAGATGGAGAGAGAAAGAGGGAGCGAGAGGCGGAGAGAGAGAGTGATTACTTTCTTTATAAGAACCTTTCATTACTGCTACAAAGCCCCAAATCATCCAGAAAAAAATATACCATTACATCAGATGTTACTAGTACAGAAACATAGAAATAGAATGACTAGAATGACCACAACGGGATATTTATTTCCTATTTCTATGGTACCAACTAGCCTTACCAACAGGTTTTTGCATCATATCAAGGCATAACACAAAGAGACGCTTTAAAGATTAGAGGAATACAGAAATAAAAGATGTGATTAATAGTTTGCGTTACTCCAATGACTTAAAAACCAGATAACGCCTGTTCTCTGTACCTTTCCATTTCCATTCTTCGTTCTCATTATAAACCTATCAGTTCCAAAGAGCAGTCCCACAGAGCCCTCTTGGCCATGTCTTCGCAACGGTAGCTAGCTAATCTTCAACATCCTACTGTGTGCTACTGCACCGTCGCTAATCCTACAACATACATCAGCTTATTATCCTAAAGGCTAAAGGATCCCTGAGGGGCTGGATAATTGGGGAAGACCTTTGGTTAGACTTTAGTCCGGTCACTGTGCGCGCACACACACACGCACACACACGTGCACTCACGCACACACAGAGACAAGCACAGACACACTGTAATACTTGTACCCTTTTCTATTTGACTGAGCAGCAGCTGCCATTTTGAATCATTATCTATAATGGATCATGGATGGATAATGGCTTTATTGAAGGCACTGTGTTTGGAGGTCTTGGGTTATCAATGAGCTAAGGTCATTCCTATCCAACCTTTACGTTAGTCATTGAGAACCAAATCAATTTTACAATGATTTGCTGACATTTCCATTCAACCATTACAGGATGTAAATAAATAGAGTACATCTCTTAAAATCTACAAGAGACACCTGTTGGAATTATCAGTGAAATTATTAGCCTGTGTTAAAATGGAGGGCATACTATGAATATTTCTTTTCCTGCCTTTCCTCCTGGATTCTCTCTCTCTCTCTCTCTCTCTCTCTCTCTCTCTCTCTCTCTCTCTCTCTCTCTCAGACACACACATTCCTCTAGACTGTAAAGCAGCTAAAATCTGTGCATGGCCTTCATGTTGTGTGAACAGATGGCGAGGTTGGAGCAGCGTACATCCAACAGCTCGTTGCAACACACTCACTCCAGAGATGAGGGGAGTCTTTAAGGAGAGACAGGCACTCAATCTGTTGGCGCAGTAGTATCCTCTCTTCATCCCTGTCTCCCTCTCTCCTCAACATCACTACTTTCACACCACATCAACACATTCCTCTGCCACCTTTCCAAGGAAGTTTGGTAAATCTATAGTCGGTGGCAATCTTTGCTGATGATTATGTAAATAAGTAAACAACAACAACATAAGGACGTCGTGAGATATTAATGTTGGGATGCACACAGGGTTTCCATGACACAGTGACACACATGTGTCCGACAGACATGGTTTTATTAACTACTTATGGCTGGGAGTTATTAAGATTCACTTCATTGTTTAGAAATTAAGTGAGTTGTGAGAGAATTGTGTGACAGATAAATGTGGAAGACAAGGGATGGGACGTACTGTGATATGTATTATCTCTGTTAGAAACGTATGATCTGCTTCAACCATTTTCATTGTGGGTCACTGTTCAGAAACATCACAACTGTTTAACTCTGGTCCTGGAGTCAATCAATAATGTAATTATCAGCTTAGAACCAGGGAGAAGTATCAATAATGTAATTATCAGCTTAGAACCAGGGAGAAGTATCAATAATGTAATTATCAGCTTAGAACCAGGGAGAAGTATCAATAATGTAATTATCAGCTTAGAACCAGGGAGAGGTATCAATAATGTAATTATCAGCTTAGAACCAGAGAGAAGTATCAATAATTTAATTATCAGCTTAGAACCAGGGAGAAGTATAAATAACTGAAATATTAGCTTTGAACCAGGGAGAAGTATAAATAACTGAAATATTAGCTTTGAACCAGGGAGAAGTATAAATAACTGAAATATTAGCTTTGAACCAGGGAGAAGTATCAATAACTGAAATAACAGTTTAAAACCAGGGAGAAGGGAAATTACTTTAACTACTACAGTAAGGAGTCACTGTAAATATACTGAGGCCACTGAAAACCTGGCAATTTAGTAGTGAAACTAATAATGTAGTGCTGGATGTCGTCTCTCTGTCGAGGGTTAGGTAGGAGCACAGTGTAGACTGAAGGGTTAGTCCTGTGTGGCTCAGTTTGTAGAGCATGGCACTTGCAAAGGCTATAGGGCACACAGTAGTAGTCTAAAAGGTAACTTACGATGTGTAGCATGATGTAGTCCCCTAGTCGTGGAGCGCTGTCGATGCGAACCAGGATTCCATCCTTGATGGTGGTGCTGAAGCCCACAGCCAGACGGTCGGTACGCGTGCTGGGCCTCTCGTTGTTAGGCCATGTATATGTGATCAGACCCCCGCCCTTACCGAAGATATACGTGGTACCAGCTGCAGAGAGACAGGGAGAGAGATGTTTTAGAAAAACTATATTGATACATTTCAGCTAATGTAGATAGCTAAATCAATGCCCAAGTTGAAAAACATCACCTCATGGAAAGAGAGAGAGAGGGAGGGAGGGTGGTGAAAGGGAGAGAGGGAGAGAGAGAGATAGAGAAAGAGGGAGAGAGAGATAGAGAGAGAGAGAGCGAGAGAGAGAGACCGAGAGAGAAAGAAAGAGAGAGCGAGAGAGAAAGAGAGAGGAACAAGCTTATCGGTCTAGAACAATTATACTTGGGGTCAACCTATGTATTGAATTTGGAATTGGCCACAGAAATCTGAATTTGAATAGGAATTAAAGGAAGTAGAATTGAATTAAAAACAATTCAAATAAATTCAACTGAGACATGAAACATTTGAGTCTCATTCCTTTGACCAATAAATACATCAATACATATACAATTTCAAATATTAGGTTGATGATAACTCTGTATTTTTGTCATGAGATGTTAGGTTGTTCTGTTCCATTCTGGAGTGTTTTATCTTAATGCATTCTGGGATATATACATGTCTATTTTTTTATATTTAATAACATCGAAGTGAATTATGAATTATTATAGACAACCTACACAATTTAATAACCATATTTTCAGACCACTGTAATTAGTTAAAACTTTAAAGAATTTGTTTAAAAAAATTAAATGTAAGAATGTAAGAACATAGTATTGGTAACCATAAATTATGTCAAAATAAATGTGATTTATGGAATACATTATCCATTTGAATTTCATTTTCATTTTAATTAACATCTGTGGGGTGTGGCCAACATCTGTGGGGAATGGCCAACATATGTGGGGTGTGGCCAACATCTGTGGGGTGTGGCCAATTCAAAATCAATTCAAATTCAAGAACTGAATGTGAATTTAAGACCAATTTGCAACTCAATTCAGAAATGACCTCAACCATGATAACCAGACACCAGGGATGGTGCGGTCACAGTTTCACATTTGTCCTCCAAAGCGGATTCACCTTGTTTTGGATAAAGGCCATAAAACCAAATCCTCCCAAATCACATAGCCAATGGTGTAAAGGCAAAGTCCTCCACGTTCTAAATTCTAATCGTATTCAGAAAGTCTTCCACATGAGGTGAGAGACTACAGATCCCAGGGTGCATTTTTTGACCTAAAGCAGCTCTTTAAAATAGTCCCTGCCTGGGAATAACAGGCGCAGAGGCCAACAATCGAATAAGTCTCCCAATCCTCATGTATTAAACATAAGACTGCAACCCAAGAACAAAGGCTGGTAGAGGAAAAAGGGTACCAAGCCTGAAATACATTGTCTACGAGAGAGAGAGACACACACACACAGACAGAGACACAGACAGACAGACAGACAGACAGACAGACAAACAGACAGAGACACAGAGACACAGACACAGACACAGACACAGACACAGCGACACAGCCAGAGAGAGACAGACAGAAACACAGACAGAGACACAGACAGAGAGAGACACAGACAGAGAGAGACACATACAGACAGAGACACAGACAGAGAGAGACAGAGAGAGAGAGAGAGAGAGAGAGAGAGAGAGAGAGAGAGAGAGAGAGAGACAGACACAGAGAGAGATAGACACATACAGAGATAGACAGACAGACAGAGACACACACAGAGAGAGACACAGACAGAGCGAGACACACAGAGAGAGACACAGACAGAATGAGAGAGACACAGACAGAGAGAGACACATACAGACATAGACACAGACAGAGATAGACACAGACAGACAGAGAGAGACACAGACAAATAGACACAGACACAGACACAGACAGAGACACAGACAGAGACATAGACAGACAGAGACACAGAGAGAGAGAGAGACACAGACAGAGATAAACGCAGCCAGAGATAGACACAGACAGAGATAGACACAGACAGAGAGAGACAGACAGAGAGAGACACAGACAGATAGAGACACAGACATAGATAGACACAGACAGACATATAGAGAGAAATTCAGTTATTCAAGTTAGGGTGCATTGTATTTAAACCCACAAAACAGCCCGCTTAAGACGTCACTATCTATAGAGATCCTCAGCCGGCTGACTGTAAACATCATCAAGAGATCAAAGAGCCCTTTAGCAGAGTGCCTGACAGATCAATAGGTTGGAGCTACTGTTCACAACCACTGGGGCTCTGACAGGCTGTCTACGTGTGTGTGGGTGTGTGTGTATGTACGTAACAAGAACTAACAAGAACCACAGTGCTATAAGTGCAGACTGAAGGCGATGCCAGCTATACCTTGCGGGGGGTCAATTGCTAGTGTAATAGAGAATGTGGCCTTCCTCTCCATCTCTCCATCAGTGTATTACTGATCCAGCTCTCAGTCTTTCACCTCCAACATCTGTCTGGGTGGTCGGAAACAATCTAGTCTACCTGAGTGACCGGAAACAATCTGGTCTGTCCTGCAGACTGAAGACCCAAGAGACTCAGGAACATACGGATGTAGAGCGAGAGGGAAGAGAGAGAGAGAGACATGAGAGAGAGAAAGGGAGATAGAGAGGAGGGAGAGAGAGAGAGAGACAGGAGGGAGAGAAAGAGAGGGAGAGAGACAGAATTGGAGAGAGAGAATACAGGGATGGAGAGAATAGAGAGAAAGAGAGAGATGTGATCGAAGCCACCAGGTAACTGTCTCTAACCTGCCTTCAGGCACAGAGTTAAGACCATGAAATTAACACACTCTTCTGGAACCTATTGGACTTGATCAGACACTAGTAGATGTTTTGTAAGTCCAAGCCAGAATGGTCCATAGGGAAGGTGCCTATGTCCTGTTTCTGTAGTATGAGGCATCATAATGTACAGACGTGGACAGGACACTAATGTAATATGTTTTAGTCCTACATATACAGTTTTTTACAATCACTTTGGCACTAATTTCAGAACCTTGATGCCATTTTTCAAAACTCTAGACACAAAACTCACAACTGATGATCAAAATGCAAATTTTTCAAAACTCTGGACACTTTTTCCAATTGCTTGGATACAATACACATGAAGCTAAGATCATGTGTTCATTGAACTAAAATCACCTGTTCAAAATGACACAACTTAACATCAAAGTATTACCATTTCAAAATGCAATTCACACATTACATCTGAGATGACTGTCTATTCATTTCATTACAACGATCTAACAATCAATTGAGAGAACTGATCAAAATGATAAATAACTGTTGCATTACTCTTAATGCATAGTTTTATGGAAACTGACAAACAATATTCCATGTTTAGATCATGAAAGGTTCAGGATAACGAGATCCATTGACACCAATTACCGTGGAACATGAACCAACCATTATCTATGGATGTAATAGATCATCATCATTCTTTATCAGACACGGTTTCTATGGTCCCATGTACCACTTTTCCAGACCATGTTTTCAGATTTGACATTACTGTACACTCATTACTGTACATTCAGATTTGACATTACTGTACACATTACTGTACACTCGGCCACTTTATTAGGTACACCTATGCCCGTTCTAATGTTTGGTCGAACAACAACTAAAGCTCTCTACTCTATATACTCTATATATTGAGTTGTAGGCAGTTACAAAATTTGCCGTTAGAAGGAGCAGGCTATTTGCGTTAACACGCAGGTGTACCTACTAAAGTGGCCGGTGAGTGTATGTATGCAGGCCCTTGTAATTGCTTTTCCAATACTGAAACTCGTTAGTGATGATTGATTTCACATTGTGGTACGAGTATATAGTGAAATGAGTGGTATCCACCTACAACAACATAGCGATAACATGGAGCCGGCAGGTGATCCAGGTCACAATAGAGGTCAAGCAGTGGGAGGAGGAAGACGAGGAAGACGTGGTGGTAGGGGAATGGCAGGGGACAAGCACCCCTTCTGAGAGGTGGTCGTGGGCCTCGTTTGAGAGGTGTGGGGGAACGTGGTAGAGGACAAGGCCACGGACCAAGACAGCGGCAGCAACAGCAAAGAGTATCCAATGAAATCCGAGCAATAGTTGTAGACTATGTTGTAAATCATGGCATGACAATGACTGAGGCAGCTACAATGATTCAACCAAATCTCAGAAGATCAACCGTGGCCTCAATCATCAGAACTGTCCGCAATGAGAACCGGTAAGTCTTCAGCATGCACTAAACATTAGTATACTCTCAATTGTCAAATGACTGTATACTGCATGCCAATGTGTACCACACAGTAGGTGACTAAATGTGTTCTTACTGTAATTTTCCCTGCAGAACTGAGACTAGGCCAAATAGGGGAGGCAGAGTCAAAATTCTGACTGACCAACAAAAGCGCGCTGTGGTCAATTTGGTTCGGGCCAGAAATGATATTCGCCTTACAGAAATTCGGCAGCACATCTTGGACAATGACGACATGTTCAGCAATGTGGAAGCCATAAGTTTGCCGACTATTGCAGGCATGCTGAAAATTCACCAGGTGTCTCTAAAACAGCTATACTGTGTGCCTTTTGAAAGAAATGCACACAGAGTGAAGCAACTGAGGACTGAGTATGTTCAGGTATGTTCAGTTTCAAGATGCCTGTTGTGAAAAATTCCCCCCAAATTCTACATCATTGTAATCAGTAATTCTCTTTACAAAATGTCTTTTTAGAGGGTGATGGAGCTGGATGCTGATGAAAACCATCACAAATTCCAATTTTTGGATGAGGCAGGCTTCAACCTGGCCAAGACAAGGAGGAGAGGTCGGAATTTCATTGGCCAGCGGGCAACCATCCAAGTACCTGGACAACGTGGGGCCAACATCACCATGTGTGCAGCTATATCAGAAGATCATGTGGTGGGACGCAGACCTCGTATTGGATCATATAATGCAGCTCTCCTTGTAACCTTCCTTGATGAGCTAAATCAGGTCTGTAGAGCTGATGGCGTTACCTATGTCATTGTGTGGGATAATGTCAGGTTCCACCATGCTCAAATGGTGCAAGCATGGTTTCAGGCCCATCCATATTTTACCACCCTGTACTTACCCCCATACTCTCCTTTCCTTAACCCGATTGAGGAATGTTTCTCCACCTGGAGGTGGAAGGTATATGATAGGCGCCCTCACGAACAAGCCACCCTTCTCCAGGCCATGGATGATGCATGCAATGACATCACGGCAGACCAGTGTCAGGCCTGGATTCGCCATGCCCGAAGATTCTTCCCAAGATGTTTGGCTAATGAAAACATCCATTGTGATGTGGATGAGAACCTGTGGCCAAATCCACAAGACAGGGTTGATGGAAATATAGAAGTACAGTAATCAATCCTTTGTTTTGCTTTTTACAGTAAGCCAGGTGAGGATCACTGCATATGAAGTTTTACTGTAGTTTTTTTCTTTTTTGTAGCTAATTACTTTTGCTTTGATTCAAAGAAACCTATGTTGTGATTTTATTGTATTTCATCAATACATTTCAGATTTTGTTCAATGATTCCACTGTGTCTGTAGTATTCTCTCTACTAGTCCTTTTACAGTGATTTATTTACGTGTAGTACCATAATGAAACATGTATCACATATTTTGTGCTACAATATTTCATGATTGTACAAACAACTACACAGTGAAACTATCGGTATCTTGTGAGTGGGTGATCTAAATGAATGTTCCTATGGTATTTCATGATAAATGAGTTATTTGAACCAATGATTCTGCAAGTGCAAGGTTTCTTTAAAGATATGAATGCACAATGCAATGTTTTGAACATTGGACAGCCTGTGTTACAAGTGATGACCGTTTTGATTTTTGTGTCTAGAGTTTTGAAAAATGACCACAATGTTCTGAAATTAGTGCCAAAGTGATTGTAAAAAACTGTATACATATTTATCTTCAGCCCTACATATTGTATACAATGAGCATTCTTCAAAATTTTACGTTTTACTTCCTGGCCAAAACCCAGGAAGCTCTGGCTCATACTGTTAGAGAAGAATTCAGCTGAATTCAGATCAGTCGTGGAGTAAAATTTAGCTGTGTTTATGTACTATTTGTGTATGTACTATATGTGTGTGTACTATATGTGTATGTACTATATGTGTATGTACTATATGTGTATGTACTATATTTGTGTGTGTGTGTGTGTGTGTGTGTGTGTGTGTGTGCGTGTGTGTGTGTGTGTGTGTGTGTATGTACTATATGTGTGTGTGTGTGAGTGTGCGTGCGTGGTACAGTTCAGTATTTTTTTGTGGATGGCTTACATAGGTTATTTTATTATTATTATTATTATTATATATTTTTTTTATTGAATATCCGAAACACAATACCCCACCCAGAAGACAAAATAAAAATACAATTCATTCCATTCCCCCAAGAACCCCCCAGTGCACCAACAACCAAGAGAATGAACTAAAGAGAAAAAATAAATAGACAGAAGAAAACTGAAAACAACAATGCAAAAATACAAAATAAAAAAATATACAAAAAATAAATAAATTAAAAAATTAAATAAATTAAAACAAAGGACATCAAGTACAACTAAAATCATAACAGCAATGCCAACTGTAAATGTTTGTGTGCATGTCTGGCACTATTACATGTATGTGTGTGTTCTTGTAGGTGTTTATTTGAATGAGAGTGTGTGTATATGCATGTGTACAAACACCTGCACGGCATCAGCCTCAGGCAAACCTGCATTAGTTGTTAAAACACTGTCCCTCAGTGTCATTAAAACATACTTTGTATTATGTTTTATTTTAATTTAAAAAAATTTTTTTTATCTTTGACCATCTATCTCCCACACAGCAACTCCACTCCCACTTGTCTCCAATTCCACATACCAACCTTCAGCTTCCCTCAGCCCATCCCATCTATCTCTGCTGGCCACCCACTTCGGGTTTCTACGCAACACATATCTTTCAACTATGCTGTGATGTTTAACGTACAATTTCAATCTATCTAATCGAATAGAATCCACAGATTGCGAGAGAGTCCTTAAAGCCCTTAAATAATTTTACTAAGAGTAATAGTATATTAGTAATTGACTGACCTGGTCTCTCCAGATCTCCTAAAGAGAACATCTGCCTAAAATAATTAGCTTCCTCTTTTAAAATATAATTCGGAGAATCATAGATGACTCTGTCTTCAGTAACGAGTTTCTGTAAATTGTTTTTGTTAGTGTTCCTGTATTGGAGATTCAGGAAGAATGTTGTGCATTTTTCTCCATATTCCATCCAGTTTGTTATATTTAACAGATTACATTAGATCGTTGAATAAGTTCCTCAAGTTCTTTTTGTTTTTCCAATAACTTATTTTGTATCTCTGTAGTATCGTTTTTATTGCTATCTACCTGTACTATTAGTTCATGGATTTCCCTTGTTAGTCTTGTCTCTATAGCCAGAAACTGCTTTTTTATTATTGATGAGTATTGAATTTAATGACCTCTGAAGATACATTTAAAGGTATCCCAAACAATAAGGGGATTTGCTGAACCTATATTACAGTGTAAAAATTCCGTTATAAATTATTTTGTCTTAGTTAAAAAGAAGTTGTCCTCCAGAAAACTTTGATAAAATTTCCAATATTCCCGTCCACGTGGAAAATCTATAATAGTAATGTGAATGCCAATTAGATGATGATCCGATTGCATTCTGTCTCCTATTAAAACTTTTTTAACCTTTGATGCAAGAGAGAAAGACACAAGAAAGTAGTCAAGACGACTAGCTTGATTAAGTCTCCTAAATGTATTTCTCACTAGGTCTGTTTTTTTTTTGTCTCCAAATATCCACTATTTCAAATGTGTCCATAATATTTGTGATTTCCTTAAGGGAACGGTGATGATAGTTTTCAGAGTGATTACCTTTACGGTCCATTGAGGTACTTAACACTGTGTTATAATCTCCTAACATAATTATTTGATCATTTGTTGCCTGTAAGTTCAATAAATTAGTAAAAAAAAATTCGAAGAAGTATGGATCATCCTGATTTGGACCATATAGATTAATGAGCCAAATATATTTTTCGTCCACTTTCATATTCAAAAGGAGTTTCCTTGCAAATCATTCGATTTGCACATTCAGATCGAAATATTTGTTAATTAATATCATCACACCTTTTGAGTTCCTTTGTCCATGACATAAAATTATTCTATAGAATTCAAGAAATAGGTTCTAGCTATATTTGTTTTATTCCCTTGCCTGTTTGCCTGTGAGCCAATGCCACAGATGTTAGAAAATTGAGACAAGATATTATGTGTGTAGTAAATCTGAGTAGGTTGATGTGTATGATATTCGATGTGATTTAGTGAGAGCGTGTACAATGTCTGTATAAGAGTAAGACTATAATGTGTGATGTCCAAATAAATAATAACTCTGCCAATTTGCATGGTTGAGTGTCTATGTGTGTAACATGTAGTGCGTATAGCCTTTATATTCATGATGATAATTGTAATCCATATCGTATCACCGTCATAGTTGCATCATAATTACCTTTAACATAATTGAAAAACACATCCCAGCGTTTCCATAGCAATTGACGTTTCACATGATCATGAAAGAGACTTTGCATTACTCTAGAGACAGCTTCACTACAGTACAAATGTATTCCATACAGTATGTTATTATTCCCCAATGCCCCTATTCTGATATCTTCCCCTTGCTTGTTGTAAACATATATAAACTTGTAGACAAATACATAAAAAAGATAGACAAACAATAAACACATTAAATTATAAAACAGGTCTCGACATTAGAGAGAGAGAGGGAGAGAAGAAAAGAGAAAAGAGAAAGAGAGAGTGAGAAAAAAGAGCAAGATCAGGTGTGTGTGTGTATGTATAAGTCCGTATGTGTAAGCAAGCATGTAATTGAGTACATGTGTGTTCATATCCTCTTCATAATGTTCAGATATTTTTACAGTTCCAATACTTTCTCCTTTTTGTAACCTGAAGTCCCTGTAGAATTTAGTACAGCCATGGTGTTATGGAGCTGTCTCGGAATAGCTGAAGTCCCTGTAGAATTTAGTACAGCCATGGGGTTATGACGCTGTCTAGGAATAGCTGTCCATCTATAAAGAGTTTGTCCACAATGAGAAAGGCACGCTTACCCTTCTCCCTTTGTTGCCTTTGTACCGGATACAGTCTCTTACAACATTCGTTTATCTCCCTTGGAAATTGGTCATTGAGACTGAATTTGGTCCCTTTAAGCGCCCTTCTCCTGCTTTTGATCAGCTCCTTTTGTTGGTAGTGTTCAAATTTTGCGATGATCGGTCGGGGACCCTTGGTCTTGTTGCTCTGAGCTCCAAGTCTGTGTACTCGGTGGAAAGCCACCTTGTTTACAGTCTCTATAGGAAGTTTCAAGGTGGATTGCATGAATTCTCTGATCGCGCCCTCTGGATTATTGGATGCGTCCTCAGGAATCCGAGAAAAAAATAAAAATTCACGCATGCTATGACTTCGTATGTCTAGTTGCAACTCCTTCATCACCCTGTTTTCTCTAAGTAGACAATCCATGTTGGAATTGTGGATTTTTACCTTGGTTGTGAGTGCCTTGTTTTCTCTTAGGAGCGTGAGAATTTCACTCTGGCTAAACTCCAAACTCCCCCTCAGCCCTGCTACCTCCTCAAACAACTTTTCCAGTGTTGCATGGATTCCAGCCAGAGCACTAGCCTCTACTTCAATAGTAAGTAAATCGTCCGTGTTATGTAGATTAATCTGTTTTTAATTTTTTTGTCGGGTTAAAGTTATTTTGTGAGGTAGTCGGAGCTTTCCATGATGGCGTATGTTGTTCATCCATAGAGTAAAGCTGTTGGTACTCGTTGATTTCCGTCAGGATCTCCTTAGCGTCCAGGTTGGCTCTTTACTGCAACCAGTTGTTTTATGAAAAGATAACAATGAGTCTTTCCCACGACGATGACAGGTGTCTGTAGTACAGCCAGCTAGCACCCGTGGAATCCACACAAAAAAATGGAACACAAACTTGCAGTCCCAGCCGTGAAAGGCTTACGTCATCGTGGAATCCTTAGCAACAAACCTTTAGTTCTGATTAAAATAGATTTAATTAAACAATTTTATTTAAAAACAACAAACCGAGTGTAGACAGTACAATGTTCTGTTGCGCGCTCTGATGACGTTTCTGATGACGTATCGCTATCTACTTTGTTTCTACTTACATAGGTTTTAATGCCTCTCCTCTCCTCTCCTCTCCTCTCCTCTCCTCTCCTCTCCTCTCCTCTCCTCTCCTCTTCTGTTCTTTCCATTCCTCCTCTCCTCCCTCTCTCCAGCCCAGTTCATGCCCCAGTGAGTCTAATTTACCTGAATTTCAGCAACTTCATTACCAAAGTCATAAGAGGAATATGAGAATAAACAACTTTACAATTTAGCATTTTTAAATGTTTACCATATTTTTGCATAATACTGGTGACTTCACCTCTAATTATTTTGTATAGTATGATGGCTGTATTTATAGTGAACTTCATAGACTACTATTCCTGTGCTTTTAACCCTGAGGTTCTGGCTTACACAAGCTAGTCCAGGAGTTTAGAGCACATGAACCCTGAAGATCAGAGACAATTAGACTAAATCAGCACAACTCAACACTGAGTGGGACTCATAGAGGACGCTTCCATGGTGAGGATAATTCTACTGCATTACCACGCCTCAGCAACGGAGCACTAATGACTTGTCTGCAAGGTCTGAGACGGCCACCTCGCTCATACGGACTCACACAGAGACAATTAACTAAAACTAAAAGCCTCCACTCACACACACAGAGCGAGAGAGAGAGAAAGAGAGAGAGAGAGAGAGAGAGAGAGAGAGCAACTTCATGCAGAGAGAGGTGAGAAGAGAGAGAGAGGAAATCAAATTTTTCTTCAACCCATATTTATGTTTATTTATCTTCCCTTTTGTACTTTAACTATTTGCACATAATATGACATTTGAAATGTGTAATTTGTACTGTTAATTTGTATTGTTTATTTCACTTTTGTTTATTATCTATTTCACTTGCTTTGGCAATGTAAACATATGTTTCCCATGCCAATAAAGCCCTTAAATTGAAATTGAATTGAATTGAGAGAGAGAAGAGAGAGAAGAGAGAGACCAGAGAGAGAGAAAAAAAGAGAAGAGAGAGAGAGAGGGATACCAGAGAGAGCGTGAGAGAGAGACCAGAGAGAGAGCTAGCAGTCCACTCCTCAGACTTGTTATATCACATATATAAAATGGGAAAAAATGAATCCTCAGTTCTTTACGTAAGGTTAAATAAATAAAAAACTTCCTCCACACTTCTCCTTTCCTGTCAGTCCGATTGTGTTAGCTCAACCCTTTGCCCTGTAATCTTCCCCATTACAGTGGAGTTCTGCAGCCATTATGGTTGGCTAGCTACAAGTGAAAGGCACTTATTACTGTTGTATAAAGACTTCTTCACAGAGGGACTAAACTCTAGTTACAGCAGTCTCTTGTGGAACAGCCTTGAGCAGACAACAATGACTTTTACTAACCACCTCACACAGGCCTAATACTTAATTAGAAAAACAATAAATTGGCTGCCGCCACTTGATTTGCTGTAAAGCTGTGGGGTGGGGTTGGTAGGAAAACCACTCTCAAATCTGCAATAACAATTTAAAAATCTGTTGAGGAATACAGAGATTATTCTACATAGACGACTTCCATGTTGTACTTATATTGAAGATCTCTCCGGGCCGTGGCAGAGTGACATGAAAACAAACATTAGAAGATAGTATATTTATATTTTGATTGGATCTAAAGTAGCTTTCATTTCCTTAAATAATGTCATCTTGTCATGGCCAATGGCTATCACAGACCGACCAGTATGATGTCTATTAGAACATGGTAGATGCGATGGATCTGTGAATCAATAACTTATAATGGAGCTCTTTGATGAGTTAGGATGTCTATTTGGCATCAGTATAAACACTTGTCAACACTTTTCGACAAAATGGGAGAATGTAACTTTCTAAGACTTAAAGGAGCATAAGAGGGTTAGTGCTTGATTAGACTTGCTTTGGCAAAATTCCAATTGTCGTCCTGTAATAATTTGAACCAAGTAAGCAATTATGCACGTGCATTGTCTGGGAATAACCGCCCACCTCAGGCAGTGACAGAAACCAGATTTCATTCATCCAGACTTCTCAGAACCGGAGTCATTTATAAATACAACAAAATGCATTTTCTACACTATTAAAGGGGTTAAGGTTAGAGATTCTACACTATGGAAAGGGTTAGAGTTTCTATACTATGGAAAGGGTTAGAGTTTCTACACTATGGAAAGGGTTAGAGTTTCTACACTATGGAAAGGGTTAGAGTTTCTACACTATGGAAAGGGTTAGAGTTTCTACACTATGGAAAGGGTTAGAGTTTCTACACTACGGAAAGGGTAAGGGTTCGAGTTTCTACAATATGGAAAGGGTTAGGGTTTCTACACTATGGAAAGGGTTAGAGTTTGTACACTATGGAAAGGGTTAGAGTTTGTACACTATGGAAAGGGTTAGAGTTTCTACACTATGGAAAGGGTTAGAGTTTGTACACTATGGAAAGGGTTAGAGTTAGGGTTTCTACAGTACGAAAAGGGTTAGAGTTTCTACAGTACGAAAAGGGTTAGAGTTTCTACACTATGGAAAGGGTTAGAGTTTCTACACTATGGAAAGGGTTAGAGTTTCTACACTATGGAAAGGGTTAGAGTTTCTATACTATGGAAAGGGTTAGAGTTTCTACACTATGGAAAGGGTTAGAATTTCTACACTATGGAAGGGGTTAGAGTTTCTACACTATGGAAAGGGTTAGAGCTTCTATACTATGGAAAGGGTTAGAGTTAGGGTTTCTACAGTATGAAAAGGGTTAGAGTTTCTACAGTACGAAAAGGGTTAGAGTTTCTACACTATGGAAAGGGTTAGAGTTTCTACACTATGGAAAGGGTTAGAGGTTCTACACTATGGAAAGGGTTAGAGCTTCTCTACTATGGAAAGGGTTAGAGTTAGGGTTTCTACAGTACGAAAAGGGTTAGAGTTTCTACACTATGGAAAGGGTTAGAGTTTCTACACTATGGAAAGGGTTAGAGTTTCTACACTATGGAAAGGGTTAGAGTTTCTACACTATGGAAAGGGATAGGGTTAGAGTTTCTACACTATGGAAAGGGATAGGGTTAGAGTTTCTACACTATGGAAAGGGTTAGAGTTTCTACACTATGGAAAGTGTTAGAGTTTCTACACTATGGAAAGGGTTAGGGTTAGA
>QNTS01004109.1:23364-51090 GCA_003317085.1 Hucho hucho | reverse complement strand
AGGGTTAGAGTTTCTACACTATGGAAAGGGTTAGAGTTTCAACACTATGGAAAATGTTAGAATTTCTACACTATGGAAAGGGTTAGAGTTTCTACACTATGGAAAGGGTTAGGGTTAGAGTTTCTACACTATGGAAAGGGTTAGAGTTTCGTCTACTATGGAAAGGGTTAGAATTTCTATACTATAGAAAGGGTTAGAGTTTCTACACTATGGAAAGGGTTAGAGTTTCTACACTATGGAAAGTGTTAGAGTTTCTACACTATGGAAAGTGTTAGGGTTAGAATTTCTACACTATGGAAAGGGTTAGAGTTTCTACACTTTGGAAAGGGTTAGGGTTAGAGTTTCTACACTATGGAAAGGGTTAGAGTTTCAAAACTATGGAAAGGGTTAGAGTTTCAACACTATGGAAAAGGTTAGAATTGCTACACTATGGAAAGGGTTAGAGTTTCTACACTATGGAAAGGGTTAGATTTTCGTCCACTACGGAAAGTGTTAGAATTTCTATACTATGGAAAGGGTTAGAGTTTCTCCACTATGGAAAGGGTTAGAGTTTCAACACTATGGAAAGGGCTAGGGTTTCTACACTATAATATATCAAAAGTTTATTGGCGGCGTGATGTGAGTATTCTGCCTCCTGGACATAAAGCTAGCACTACCACAGGTTACTGCAGGTTAAGTATCATCCTGTACTACTAAAGCTGGAAGAGTGTTTCTCTGGGTCGATCCAGGGCAGGCTTAGTGGTTGGTGTGTGTGGTGATGTCCCCAGGACATCATTGGACAATTATATGGCCCCCATACTGAGTGGTGTGTGTTTGTGTTTGTTTGTGTGTGTGTATCCACCACCCATACTGGGAGCAGTGGGATATCCCTGCCACCCAATCCCCATGAGGCCTAAAATAGCAGGTAGGTGAGAGACAGAGCGTCCATATCTATAACCAACACACGCACACACACACACAATCCTCTCCCATCTGTGTGCTTTTATCTCTTCTCTCCTTATCTCCTGGGCTTTCAGCAGGGCTGGCTCTCTGGGGTGTCACGAGAACAGGATAAACACGTTTTGATGTTGTCCAATATTCCACTGCAGCGACGTACACACACACACACACACACACACACTGCCATCGGAGAAAGAGACCACCGCACTGCGATGCTAAAACCTCTCAGACTACTGAAACGGAGGACGAAATTGCCTCCTCAGTCATTTTCAGAACAGGTATGTTACTCTGCATTTCCCTGTCCCACGTTTCCCTAGCCCTAACAGGTTAATACATAGGAACTCATTAGGTCCACTGTACTGCCCTCTCCACATTCTTCAGTTCTACAACACTAATAAAGAATCATCATATTCCATCGGAATTGAATTGTGTTCCGTCTGGGTAATCTTCAGGGTTAATCTTGGTTTACATGTCACCTTAACATTCATTGTTTATTATCAACTCTTTTTCATGTCATTTAAACAGAAAAGGGAAATATGATTGAATATTCACTCCTCTTTCTCGTACGCTGAAAGGAAGTTTTCCTCAAATCAGAAATGATAGCTCCAATTATGAAAGCATCATTCTAAGAATGCCCATGGTACTCCGAAATGTGTTGGCTTAGACATCAACACTAGCTCCGTATGGAATACAGCAGTCACGCTGTGATTAATGTGGTGTCAATCAATGTGACCAATGACTTTGTCGCCGTGAGAAAACAAACTATTCCAATCATTTCCATTGTCTGTTTTCTCTGGTATAAACAGGTTTAATATTAGTATTTTGGAAGTCATGGTCAATATAGCAGCGCTAATGATCACGGTCGCAGTGGGAAGAAAGACAGATTCACATCCCAGCGGTAACGGAAGCTGTACTGTAGATAATCAATGTGAGTAGATGGTTAATGTTGTGAAGTAAACCTCTAGAGGCTTAGATAGTAACACCACTAAAGCACATATGCAAGAACACTTAATAGAGACGTATTCATCCTTTTATGAGTGTGGAACAGCTTGATTTGCCATTCGCGGAAGAGATGAGCAGGAAGAGAGGAAGAGAGGGAGGACTGTGAGAGGAGAAGAAGAGAGGGAGGATCTGCACTGAGATCTAGCAGAGTGTGTCACACTATAACTCCCTACACACATACTATATATCAAACCTCATAACCTACACTATATATTCAAAAGTATGTGGACACCCCTTCAAATTAGTGGATTCGGCTATTTCATCCACACACGTTGCTGACAGGTGTATAAAATCTAGCACACATCCATGCAATCTTCATAGACAAAAATTGGCACCAGAATGGCCTTACTGAAGAGATCAGTGAGTTTCAAAGTGGCACAGTCATAGGATGCCACCTTTCCAACAACTCAGTTCATCAAATTTCGCCCCTGCTAGAGCTGCCCTGGTCAACTGTAAGTGCTGTTATTGTGAAGTGGTACCGTCTAGAAGCAACAACTGCTCAGCCGCGAAGTGGTAGGCCACACAAGCTCACAGAACTGGACCGTGGAGTGCTGAAGCGTGTAGAATGTAAAAATTGTCTGTCCTCGGTTGCAACACTCACTACCAAGTTCCAAACTGCCTCTGGAAGCAACGTCAGCACAATAACTGTTCTTTGGGAGCTTCATGAAATGGGTTTCCATGGCCGAGCAGCAGCTCACAAGTCAAAGATCACCATGCGCAATGCCAGGTGCCGGCTAGAGTGATGTAAAGCTCACCACCATTTTACTTGAGTGGAAACGCAAGTAAAATCTCTGGAGTGATGAATCACGCTTCACCATCTGGCAGTCCGACTGACGAATCAGACAACGCTACCTGCCCTAATGCATAGTGCCTACTGCAAAGTTTGGTGGAGGAGGAATAATGGTCTGAGGCTGTTTTTTATGGTTTGGGCTAGGACCCTTAGTTCCACTGAAGGTAAATCTTAATGCTACACCATACAATGACATTCTAGATGATTCTGTGCTTCCAACTTTGTGGCAACAGTGTGGGAAAGGCCCTTTCCTGTTTCCGCTTGACAATGCCCCCGTGCAAAAAGCGAGGTCCATACAGAAATTGTTTTTTGAGATCGGTGTGGAAGAACTTGACTGGCCTGCACAGATCCCTGACCTGAACCCCATCGAACACCTTCGGGATGAATTGGAATGCCGACTGCGAGCCCGGCCTAATCGCCCAAAATCAGTGCCCGACTTCACTAAAGCTTGTGTGGCTGAATGGAAGCAAGTCCTCGCAGCAATGTTCCAACATCTAGTGGAAAGCCTTCCCAGAAGAGTGGAGGCTGTTATAGCATGATTTTGGAATGAGACGTTCGACGAGCAGGTGTCCATTCATGTATGTACACAAACACACCAGCTAGAACTCAGAGACTTTCCATCACTGGTTACAGACCTCCCGAGTGGCGCAGTGGTCTAAGGCACTGCATTGCAGTGCTTGAGCTGTCACTACAGACCCTGGTTCGTTTTCAGGCTGTGTCACAACTGGCCATGATCGGTCAGTCCCATAGAGCGGCGCACAATTGTCCCAGCGTCATCTGGGGAGGGTTAGGGGAGGGTTTGGCCGGGGGGGTAGGCCGTCATTGTAAAAATAATTTGTCCTTAACTGACTTGCCTAGTTAAATAAATGTAAAATAGGTATCATGAGGTATGAAAGCCAAAGAAATGGAATAATATGAAGAAATTCTACAGATGGAAGGAAAGCAGTGTCAAAATCTACCAAAAAAACAATTAGACAACAACAAATTCAAACCCTTCTAGACAATTTCCTGGAAGAAATGTTTCACTGTGATAGTGAAGGTGTACATTTGGCAGTAGAAAACCTAAACAGTATATCTGACCTTGAGCTTAAATTCCAAATAAAAACAACAATGACAAATGGTATGATGAAGAATGCAAAAACCTAAGAAAGAAATTGAGAAACCTATCCAACCAAAAATATAGAGACCCAGAAAACCTGAGTCTACACCTTCACTATGGTGAATCACTAAAACAATATAGAAATACACTACAGAAAAAGAAGGAAATCAGGTCTATGTAATTGAAGAATCCATAGAATCTAACCACTTCTGGGAAAATTGGAAAACTCTAAACAAACAACAACACAAATAATTATCTATCCAAAACGGAGATGTATGGATTAACCACTTCTCCAATCTTTTCGGGTCTATAACAAAGAACAAAGAACAAACAGCAAAAACATAAACATGATCAAATACAAATCTTAGAATCTACTATTAAAGACTACAAGAAACCACTGGATTCTCGAATTGCATTGAATGAACTACAGGCCAAATTACAAACCCTCCAATCCAAAAAGGCATGTGGGGTTGATGGTATCCTAAACGAAATCATAAAATATACAGACCACAAATTCCAACTGGGTATACTTAAACTCTTTAACATCATCCTTAGCTCTGGCATCTTCCCCAATATTTGGAACCAAGGACTGATCACCCCAATCCACAAAAGTGGAGACAAATTTGATCTCAAAATATCTACAGTGGGATATGCGTCAACAGCAAACTTGGGAAAATCCTCTGCATTATCATTACAGCAGACTCGTAAATTTCCTCAGTGAAAACAATGTACTGAGCAAATGTCAAATTGGCTTTTTACCAAAATATACCGTATGACAGACCACGTATTCACCCTGCAAACAAACAAACAAAAACAAGGGCAAAATCTTAGTTGATAAAAAAAAACGTTCAACTCAATTTGGCATGAAGGCCTGCTATACAAATTGATGGAAAGTGTTATTGGGGGAAGAACATACAACATTATAAAATCCATGTACACAAACAACAAGTGTGGGGTTAAAATTGGCAAAAACCTCACCCTACAAGAATCTGAAGTCAAATGTCTACTGTTTATTGATGATCTGGTGCTTCTGTACCCAACCAAGGAGGGCCTACAGCAGCACCTAGATCCTCTGCACAGATTCTGTCAGACCTGGGCCCTGACAGTAAATCTCAGGAAGACAAAAATAATGGTGTTCCAAAAAAGGTCCAGTTCCCAGGACCATGAATACAAATTCCATTTAAACACCGTTGCCCTAGAGCACACAAAAAAATTATACATACCTTTGCCTAAGCATAAGCGCCACAGGTAACTTCCACAAAGCTAAGAAGGGCCTTCTATGCCATCAAAAGGAACATAAAATTTGACATACCAATTTGGATCTCGCTAAAAATACTTGAATCAGTTATAGAACCCATTGCCCTTATGGTTGTGAGGTTTGATGTCCGCTCACCAACCAAAAATTTACAAAATGTGACAAACACCAAATTGAGACTCTGCATGCAGAATTCTGCAAAAATATCCTATGTGTAAAACATAAAACAAAAAATATTGCATGCAGAGCAGAATTAGGCCAATACATGCTACAAAATCCAGAAAAGAGCCATTAAATTCTACAAACACTTAAAAGGAAGCAATTCACAAACCTTCCATAACAAAGCAATCACCTACAGAGAAATAAACCTGGAGAAGAGCCCCCTAAGCAAGCTGGTCCTGGGGCTCTGTTCACAAACACAAACAGACCCTATAGAGCCCCAGGACAGCAACACAATTAGACCCAAACAAATGAGAAAACAAAAAGATAATTACTTGACACATTGGAAAGAATTTACAAAAAACAGAGCAAACTTGAATGCTATTTGGCCCTAAATAGAGAATACACAGTGGCAGAATACCTGACCACTCTGACTGACCCAAAATTAAGAAAATCTTTGACTATGAACAGACTCAGTGAGCATAGCTTTGCTATTGAGAAAGGCCACCGAAGGCAGACTTGTTTCTCAAGAGAAGACAGGCTACGTGCACACTTCCCACAAAATGAGGTGGAAACTGAGCTGCACTTCCTAACCTCCTGCCAAATATATGACCATATTAGAGACACATGTTTCCTTCAGATTACACATACCCACAAAGAATTTGAAAACAAACGCAATTTTGATATTGGGTGAAATACCACAGTGTGCAATGACAGCAGTAAGATTTGTGACCTGTTGCCACAAGAAAACGGCAACCAGTGAAGAACAAACACCATTGTAAATACACCCTACATTTATATTTATTTATTTCCCCTTTTGTACTTTAACTATTTGCACATCATTACAACACTGTATATATACATAATATGACATCTGAAATATCTTTATTCTTTTGGAACTTTTGTAAGTTTGACGTTTACTGTTCATTTCTTATTATTTATTTCACTAAGTGTTTATTATCTATTTCACTTGCTTTGGCAATGTTTCCCATTGAATTGAAATTGAATTGATAGAGATAGACCAAGAGAGAGGGACAGAGAGAGAGACCAAGAGAGAGACAGAGAGAGACAGAAAGTGAGAGAGAGAAAGAGAGAGAGAGAGAGAGAGAGAGAGAGAGAGAGAGAAACAGAGAGCGCGAGAGAGAGACAGAGAGAGAGAGCACGCGAGAGAGAGGACAGCTAGAAATAAACCACTACTCTACTTAGTGGCTATATTCGATATTCTGTATTCCATATTCTGTATTCTATATTCTATATTCTATATTCTGTATTCTGTATTCTATATTCTGTATACTTTCATGATAAATTAGCATTCTACTCACTCCAAATATTCACACATTTTTACAAAGAAGTGAAATTATGGCAAGAATTACTTCCATCTGCCATTTCTGATATTTTATGCAGCACAGCCATGCAGCAGCTAACACAACTCTGTGTCCCAAGTTGCACAATGGCATTATAGCTATAATACATTGGTATTATGTATAGAATAGTATAGTACAGTATACTATAGTACAGTACAGTAGAGTATAGTATAATATAGTATAGTATAGTACAGTACAGTACAATATAGAACTGCATATTATAGTATTAGTATAATATAGTATGGTATGGTACAGTATAGTGTAATATAATATAGTATAGTACAGTTTAGTACATTATACTTTAATATAGCATAGTACAGTACAGTATAGCACAGTATAGTACAGTATTGTATAATATAGTATAGTACAGTACAGTATAGTACAGTATATTACAGTGGTGGAAAATAAAACAACTCAACACTTCTGCCCAGTGACTGGTGTGGCACACATCAACTCTCTGAAGAGGATAAGACCCAGCTGCAACTCTCCAGAAGAGAAAAACAGATTTCAAGATGTCTTCTTCAAGTGGGGCATCATTTATTATTGAACGTTCCCTGTAGGGAAGATAGCTACTGCTGCTGCCTGATGGTTGCCCGTTTGACTTGCTGCTTAAGCTGTACAGTACAGAGACCAGCACACACACACAAACACACACACTGCTCAGTTGAGCACAGCAACTCTAAGGAAAGACCACCAGAGAAACCAGCCTATAGATCTCATCCCATAGCCACCTGCCACGATGACTCAATATCTAAAAAGTGAGAGAGTGTTTTTCACTTCAACAGTCAAACTGTAACTGTCAATCTAAAACAGCAAATTATAACTGTAAAACTATAACTGTCAAACTATAACTGTCAAACTAAAACAGCAAACTATAACTGTCAAACTTTAACTGTCAAACTATAACTGTCAAACTAAAACAGCAAACTATAACTGTCAAACTATAACTGTCAAACTTTAACAGTCAAACTATAACTGTCAAACTATAAATGTCACAGTAAAACAGTTAAACTCTAACTGTCAAACTATAACAGTCAAACTATAACTGTCAAACTATAACAGTCAAACTATAACTCTAAAACTATAACTGTCAAGCTATAACAGTCAAACTATAACTGTCAAACTTTAACTGTCAAGCTATACCTGTCAACCTATACCTGTCAAACTATAACTGTCAAACTAAAACAGCAAACTATAACTGTCAAACTATAACTGTCAAACTTTAACAGTCAGACTATAACTGTCAAACTATAAATGTCACAGTAAAACAGTTAAACTCTAACTGTCAAACTATAACAGTCAAACTATAACTCTAAAACTATAACTGTCAAGCTATAACAGTCAAACTATAACTGTCAAACTTTAACTGTCAAGCTATACCTGTCAACCTATACCTGTCAAACTATACCTGTCAAACAATAACTGCCAAACTTTAACTTTCAAACTTTAACTGTCAAACTATAACTGTCAAACTATAACAGTCAAACTATAAGTGTCAAAATATAAGTGTCAAACTTTAACTGTCAAATTATAACTGTCAAACTATAACAGTCAAACTATAACTGTAAAACTATAACTGTCAAACTTTAACTGTCAAAATATAACTGTCAAACTATTCCTGTCAAAATATAACTGTCAAACTATAACAGTCAAACTTTAACTGTCAAATTATAACTGTTAAACTATACATGTCAAACTATATCTGTCAAACTATTACATCAAACTTTAAATGTCAAACTATAACTGTCAAACTATGACTCTCAAACTATAACTGTCAAACTATAAAAGTCAAACTATAACTGTCAAACTATAACTGTCAAACTTTAACTGTCAAATTATAACTGTCAAACTATAACAGTCACACTATACCTGTCAAACTATAAATGTCAAACTATAACAGTCAAACTATAACTGTCAAACTATTACAATCAAACTTTTAATTTCAAATTATAACTGTCAAACTATAACTGTCAAACTATAACTGTCAAACTATACCTGTCATACTATAACTGTCAAGCTTTTACATCAAACTTTAAATTTCAAACTATAACTGTCAAACTATAACTGTCAAACTAAAACAGTCAAAAAATAACTGTCAAACTATAACTGTCAAACTATAACTGTCAAACTATAACCGTCAAACTATACCTGTCAAACTATACCTGTCAAACTATAACTGTCAAACTAAAACAGTCAAAAAATAACTGTCAAACTATACCTGTCAAACTATACCTGTCAAACTATAACTGTCAAACTATTACAGTCAAACTTTAAATGTCAAACTATAACTGTCAAATTATAACAGTCAAACTATACCTGTCAAACTGTAACTGTCAAACTGTTTGCCCACCTAGATGAAGTGAGAAGTTTTCTTTCAATGTGTTTTTCTTCTAAATCCCTGATTGGAGCCTATTACTGATATCTGCCGTTAGCAACATACTTTTGTAATTCAAATCAGATGTGCTGCTATCGTCATGCATGTAGAATATTATCTGCCGTTAGCAACATGAGTAATACTTCAGTGATTCAAATCACATGTGCTGCTATAGTCATGCACTTCATCAGAGCTGTAGGAGTGTGAAAGACAGAGCCTGTTCGAATGAAGTGATAATTGAAACACTTCAGGAAAGACAGAGTTCAACAGAAAGACAGAACTCGACACTAATGAACCATACCAGTATAAACGTAGTTGACACGGCAGTGAGACACAGCGGTGCCCAGCCACATCAAAGGACCTAAGAGTCCAATTCTTTGATTAGGTTTATTTGTGAGCTACTTACATGAGTATTCACAATATACACATTTCAGATGCTCATTTTCCTGTGATGAATATGAAATAGAAAATGTGGAAGACAGAGGCTCAGAAGGAAAAGTATCTCTTCAGAAGCTGCTCTTAATCCCTTTATTTGATATTGACTACATCAAATAAAAAACTCAACAAGCACTTGCACTGGAACTCTTTGGAATCTCTATTAGGAGAATGCGTTCATGTTATTAAGAAATCCAAAGTACAGTATTTTTATCATATCAGTTAAATTTGATCTTCACACATTCCGTGTGTCTGATTTGACACATTTCGGAGGGCAAAAAAGTTAGGTGTTGACTAACCGCGAGTAAACTGTAGGTTATAGAAATAACGGGATTTGCTCCTCTATATACAAGCTCCCAGAAACGTAGTTAGTAAACCACCAACGTTGCGGGATTTTATTACCTACTAGGAGTGGAATGATGGCACAAACAGACTGGAACCCAGGCTACAGATCCATGGTTTCTTGGGCTCCATTAGTTTGTAAGTTAGTTAGACCAACTGTGTTCTGGTTGGCATGGTAACTGTATTGCAGGGTCCGGTCGGTCTCCAAGTGACACCAGTGTCCTATGGAGATGATGTAATCCTGTAACACCCACAACAAATCTCCCTGACCTGACACTTCTGGTGTCTGTGTGTAATCATGTAACACCACACACAACTCCCTGACCTGACAAGTAAGTAAAAATAAAATCTCCTTCTTGCTCAATTACAATTTCAATTCAAGGGGCTTTATTGGCATGGGAAACAGTAAACATTACACTCACAAAAGTTCCAAAATAATAAATAATCTCTCTGTATCTCACTCTCCATGTAAAGTTGTCATGAACATGACTTTTAAAACATCCCAGAACCTGTATTGACTGAAGTTATTATGAGACCTTACACTACATGACCAAACGTATGTGGACAACCCTTCAAATTAGTGGATTTGGCTATTTCAGCCACACCAGTTTCTGACAGGTGCATAAAATCAAGCAAACATACATAGAAGCTCCATAGACAAACATTGGTAGAATAATGGCCTTAATGAAGAGCTCAGTGACCTTCAACGTGGCAATGTCATAGGATGCCAACTTTCCAACAAGTAAGTTCGTCAACAACATTCTAGACCATGTTGTGCTTCCAAGTTATTTTGGGGGGGGGGTATTGCAGATTGATATTGCAGATTGACTGTTGCTTCCATCAATGTAGTTTGTATCATTTCCAATCCCCCATATAGACAGTGTATTCGGAAAGTATTCAGACCCCTTCCCTTTTCCACATTTTGTTACCTTACAGCCTTATTCTAAAACTGATTAATAAAAAACGATTCCACATCAATCTACGCCATAATGACATCACAATACCCCATAATGACAAAGCAAAAACAGGTTGTTTGAAATATTTGCTAAATGTATTAATTAATTTATTAAATATAAGAAACAGAAATACCTTATATACAGTTGAAGTCGGAAGTTTACATACACTTAGGTTGGAGTCATTAAAAATCATTTTTCAACCACTCCACAAATTTCTGGTTAACAAACTATAGTTTTGGCAAGTCGGTCAGGACATCTACTTTGTGCATGACACAAGTAATTTTTCCAACAATTGTTTACAGACAGATTATTTCACTTATAATTCACTGTATCACAATTCCAGTGGGTCGGAAGTTTACATACACTAAGTTGACTGTGCCTTTAAACAGCTTTGAAAATTCCAAAAAATGATGTCATGGCATTAGAGGCTTCTGATAGGCTAATTGACATCATTTGAGTCAATTGGAGGTGTACCTGTGGATGTATTTCAAGGCCTACCTTCAAACTCAGTGCCTCTTTGCTTGACATCATGGGAAAATAAAAATAAATCAGCCAAGACCTCAGAAAAATAAATGTAGACCTCCAAAAGTCTGGTTCATCCTTGGGAGGTATTTCCAAACGCCTTAAGGTTCCACGTTCATCTGTACAAACAATAGTACGCAAGTATAAACACCATGGGACCACGCAGCCGCCATACCTCTCAGGAAGGAGATGCATTCTGTCTCTTAGAGATGAACGTACTTTGGTGCGAAAAGTGCAAATCAATCCCAGAACAACAGCAAAGGACCTTGTGAAGATGCTGGAGGAAACAGGTACAAAAGTATCTATATCCACAGTAAAACAAGTCCTGTATCGACATAACCTGAAGAAGCCACTGCTCCAAAACTGCCATAAAAAAGCCAGACTACGGTTTGCAACTGCACATGGGGACAAAGATTGTACTTTTTGGAGAAATGTCCTCTGGTCTGATGAAACAAAAACAAAACTATTTGGCCACAATGACCATCGTTATGTTTGGAGGAAAAAGGGTGAGGCTTGCAAGCCGAAGAACACCATCCCAATCGTGAAGCACGGGGTGGCAGCATCATGTTGTGGGGGTGCTTTGCTGCAGGAGGGACTGGTGCACTTCACAAAATAGATGGCATCATGAGGAAGGAAAACTAGGTGAATAAATTGAAGCAACATCTCAAGACATCAGTCAGGAAGTTAAAGCTTGGTCGCAAATGGGTCTTCCAAGTGGACAATGACCCCAAGCATACTTCCAAAGTTGTGGCAAAATGGCTTAAGGACAACAAAGTCAAGGTATTGGAGTGGCCATCACAAAGCCCTGATCTCAATTCTATAGAATATTTGTGGCCAGAACTGAAAAAGCGTGTGTGAGCAAGGAGGCCTACAAACCTGACTCAGTTACACCAGCTCTGTCAGGAGGAATGGGACAAAATTCACCCAACTTATTGTGGGAAGCTTGTGGAAGGCTACCCGAAACGTTTGACCCAAGTTAATAAAGGCAATGCTACCAAATACTAATTGAGTGTATGTAAACTTCTGACCCACTGGGAATGTGATGAAAGAAATAAAAGCTGAAATAAATAATTCATTCTGACATTTCACATTCTTGGTGATCCTAACTGACCTAAGACAGGGAATTTTTACATGGAGTTAAAATGTATTTGGCTAAGGTGTATGTAAACTTCCAACTTCAACTGTATATAAGTATTAAGACCATTTGCTATGAGATTTCTAATTGAGCTCAGGTGCATCCTGTTTCCATTGATCATCCTTGAGATGTTTCTACAACTTGATTAGAGTCCACCTGTGGTAAATTCAATTGATTGGACATGATTTAGAAAGGCACACCCCTGTCTACATACTGTAGGGTCCCAAAGTTGACAGTGCATGTCAGAGCAAAAACCAAGCCATGAGGTCTAAGGAATTGTCCGTAGAGCTCAGAGACAGGATTGTGTCGAGGCACAGATATAGGGAAGAAAACCAAGTTTGGAGCCACCAAGACTTCCTAGAGCTGGCCGCCTGGCCAAACTGTGCAATCGGGGGAGAAGGGCCTTGTTCAGGGAGGTGACTAAGAACCCAATGGTCACTCTGACAGAGCTAAAGAGCTCCTCTGTGGAAATGGGAGAACCTTCCAGAAGGACAATCATCTCTGCAGCATTCCACCAATCAGGTCTTTATGGTAGAGTGGCTAGACGGAAGCCATTCCTCAGTAAAGGGCATATGACTGCCCGAGTTTGCCAAAATGCACCTAAAGGACTCTCAGATCTCTGGTCTGATGAAACCAAAATTAAACTCTTTGGCCTGAATGAAAAGTGTCACGTCTGGAGGAAACCTGGCACCATTCCTACGGTGAAGCATGGTGGTGGCAGCATCATGCTGTGGGGATGTTTTTCAGTGGCAGAGTTTAAACCTTAGAAATCATGAAAACCTGTTCCAGAGTGCTCAGGACCTCAGACTGGGGCAAAGGTTCACCATCCAACAGGTCAACGACCCAAAGCACACAGCCAAGACAAGGCAGGAGTGGCTTTGGGACAAGTATCTGAATGTTCTTGAGTGGCCCTGCCAGAGCCCGGACTCGAACCCGATCGAACATCTCTGGAGAGACCTGAAAATAGCTGTGCAGCGACGCTCCCATCCAACTTGACAGAAATTGAGAGGATCTGCAGAGAAGAATGGGAGAAACTCCCCAAACACAGGTGTGCCAAGCTTGTAGTGTCATACTCAAGAACACTCAATGCTGTAATCACTGCCAAAGGTGCTTCAACAAAGTACTGAGTAAAGGGTCTGAATATTTATGTAAATGTGATATTTCCGTGTTTATTTTTAATACATTTGCAAAAATGTCTAAAAATCTGTTTTTGCTTTGTCATTATGGGGTATTATGTATATATTGATGAGGGAAAAAACTATTGAATCCTTTTTAGAATAATGCAGTAATGTAATAGGGTCTGAATACTTTCCGAATGCACTGTATGTTTTTGTACATATTTTCCCTATATATTTATTTTCCCCTAACCCTACCACCCCTCCCCTAATTGGAGTAATGTCATGATCTCCGTGAAGGACAGACCAAGGCGCAGCGAGGCATCCAGTATACATATTTATTTAGAACGTAACTGGGACAAAAAACAACAAAACAAACGAAGATCGTAACGCTGAACATAACATGTCACACAAACAAAGCTATGACCAAACAATAACCCACAAAATCCTATAGAAAAACCCCAAACATAAAAATAGAGAACCTAGAACAGAAAAACCCTACACCAAAACAAAAAAAAACACGCCAGCCTGTCTTCTCAGGCCTGGACGTGACAGTACTCCCCCCCCAAAGGCGCGGACTCCGACCGCGCCAAAAGTCCATTGGGGGGTCTTCGGGTGGGCCCTCCTGTCCCAGGTGGCGGCTCCGGTGCCGGCCGTGCTGGCTCGGGGTCCCACACCGGAGGCCCTGGGCTATTTGCCGGAACCGTTAGTTTGGGACTGGGAACCTTCTCTGGAGGTTCTGGACTGGGGACCTTCTCTGGAGGTTCCGGACTGGGAACCTTCTCTGGAGGTTCCGGACTGGGAACCTTCTCTGGAGGCTCCGGACTGGGAACCTTCTCTGGAGGCTCCGGACTGGGAACCTTCTCTGGAGGCTCCGGACTGGGAACCCTCTCTGGAGGCTCCGGACTGGGAACCTTCTCTGGAGGCTCAGGACTGTCGACGCGCACTGGGACTCTGGTGCGGGGAGCAGGAACGGGCCGTATTGGACCCATGGCGCGCACCGGGACTCTGGTGCGTGGAGCAGGAACGGGCCGTACTGGACTCATGATGCGCACCGGGACTCTGGTGCGGGGAGCAGGAACGGACCGTGCTGGTTTCACGGCGCGCACAGGGATCCTGGAACGTGGAACAGGGACAGGACGTGCTGAGTCCACGATGGGCACAGGGATCCTGGAACGTGGAACAGGGACAGGACGTGCTGAGTCCACGACGGGCACGGTGATCCTGGAGCGTGGATTAGGGACAGGACGTGCTGAGTCCACGACGGGCACAGGGTTCCTGGAGCGTGGAGCAGAGACAGGACGTGCTGGACTCTCTAAGCGCACAGGGGGCCTGGTGCGCGGAGCAGGGACTGGACGTACTGGGCTATCTAAGCCTACAGGGGACCTGATGCGTGGAGCCGGTACTTCTCTCCCCGGCTGTTCACTCACCCTTGCCTCATGGATGATGGGAGCTGGAATGTCACGCACTGGGCTGTGGATGCGAACCGGAGACCCCACACACAGAACCGGTGCAGGATATCTCGGTCCCAGAAGGTGTACTGGAGACCTCGCTCGCAGAGCCGGCACCACTCCTCCAGGTTGCACACTCACCCTAGCCCGACAGATGAGTGGCGCTGGAATTTCGCGCACCGGCCAATGCATGCACACTGGAGACACCGTGCGCAAAACTGCATAGCACGGTGTCTGCTCAGTGCGACGCTCCTTCCAACGCTCCCTCCAGAGAGCACGAGGAGTTGGCTCAGGAGTCCATCCTGAACCGGCCAAACTCCCCGTGTGCCCCCCCCCAATTTTTTTGGGGGGCTGCCTCTCGGGTTTCCGCGCCAGGCGAGTCCCAACATATCTCTCCCTCTCCGGGTTCCACGCTCCATATATATCCTCATAACTCCCTCGCTCAGTCTTCGCCACTTCCATCTCCTTCTTGGGGTGACGATGCTCCGTCGTCTTCCTCCAAGGCCCCTTACCAGCTAATATCTCCTCCCATGTCCAGGACTCCTTTTGACATCGCTGCTTGGTCTTATTGTGGTGGGTTATTCTGTCACGATCTCCGTGAAGGACAGACCAAGGCGCAGCGAGGCATCCAGTATACATATTTATTTAGAACGTAACTGGGACAAAAAACAACAAAACAAACGAAGATCGTAACGCTGAACATAACATGTCACACAAACAAAGCTATGACCAAACAATAACCCACAAAATCCTATAGAAAAACCCCAAACATAAAAATAGAGAACCTAGAACAGAAAAACCCTACACCAAAACAAAACAAAAACACGCCAGCCTGTCTTCTCAGGCCTGGACGTGACAAGTAAACTAATGGACCACAACACTTAGCCTTCTAGTTCCAGTTTATACATACTATTTACTTATTTTACTGAACACTGTATATTCTAATAGTTACAGTATCTTTTTATTTGTTTTAAGTCCCATCCTTCAGCTACCTTCAACCCTCCCAACTATCTCTGGAGACTATCCAGTTTTGATTTTTATTTTCCATATATTTTCCATCTGTGCTGTTTCACAAAAGTTCTGACCCTTTATACAGGTTTACGGACACAGAGTATTTTACATTAGTTATCTTGTTAATTTTAGTCCAAGCCATACTGGATGCCCTGGGACCTGATGTTGTGGGGCGGTTAAGTGTCTAGCTAAAGGACACAATGGCCTCTCTAACTGCTGAGACACCTATGAGGCACTACGCACTGAAAACTTTCGAAAAGTCTGCTGAACCATAGAAATGTTTTATCCACAAATGTCAAGGATTTTCATTTCAAGTCATTTCTCCTATAGCTCCATGTTCATTGTTAGTCTACCCTTCACTTTCATTTCAGTAGGAGTTGAAAGGGTTTGATTGGCTATAAAGCAGGAAATACCAATTTGTCCGCAACACCTATGAAGTGATTACATATGGAACTCCATGTAGTTTGACTATTAAGACGTGATTACATGTATATATAGTATAGAGATACAGTGAGGGAAAAAAGTATTTGATCCCCTGCTGATTTTGTACATTTGCCCACTGACAAAGAAATGATCAGTCTATAATTTTAATGGTAGGTTTATTTGAACAGTGAGAGACAGAATAACAACAAAAAAATCCAGAAAAACGCATGTGAAATATGTTATCAATGGAATTGCATTTTAATGAGGGAAATAAGTATTTGACCCCTCTGCAAAACATGACTTAGTACTAAAAAACCCTTGTTGGCAATCACAGAGGTCAGACGTTTCTTGTAGTTGGCCACCAGGTTAGCACACATCTCAGGAGGGATTTTGTCCCACTCCTCTTTGCAGATCTTCTCCAAGTCATTAAGGTTTCGAGGCTGACATTTGGCAACTCAAACCTTCAGCTCCCTCCACAGATTTTCTATGGGATTAAGGTCTGGAGACTGGCTAGGCCACTCCAGGACCTTAATGTGCTTCTTCTTGAGCCACTCCTTTGTTGCCTTGACCGTGTGTTTTGGGTCATTGTCATGATGGAATACCCATCCACGACCCATTTTCAATGCCCTGGCTGAGGGAAGGAGGTTCTCACCCAAGATTTGACAGTACATGGCCCCGTCCATCGTCCCTTTGATGCGGTGAAGTTGTCCTGTCCCCTTAGCAGAAAAACACCCCCAAAGCATAATGTTTCCACCTCCATGTTTGACGGTGGGGATGTTGTTCTTGGTGTCATAGGCAGCATTCCTCCTCCTCCAAACGCGGCGAGTTGAGTTGATGCCAAAGAGCTCCATTTTGGTCTCATCTGACCACAACACTTTCACCCAGATGTCCTCTGAATCATTCAGATGTTCATTGGCAAACTTCAGACGGGTATATGTGCTTTCTTGAGCAGGGGGACCTTGCGGGCGCTGCAGGATTTCAGTCCTTCATGGCGTAGTGTGTTACCAATTGTTTTCTTGGTGACTATGGTCCCAGCTGCCTTGAGATCATTGACAAGATCCTCCCGTGTAGTTCTGGGCTGATTCCTCACCGTTCTCATGATCATTGCAACTCCACGAGGTGAGATCTTGCATGGAGCCCCAGGCCGAGGGGGCCTGACAGTTATTTTGTGTTTCTTCCATTTGCGAATAATCGCACCAACTGTTGTCACCTTCTCACCAAGCTGCTTGGCGATGGTCTTGTAGCCCATTCCAGCCTTGTGTAGGTCTACAATCTTGTCCCTGACATCCTTGGAGAGCTCTTTGGTCTTGGCCATTGTGGAGAGTTTGGCATCTGATTGATTGATTGCTTCTCAGCTCGTTACCTGTATAAAAGACACCTGGGAGCCAGAAATCGTTCTGATTGAGAGGGGGTCAAATACTTATTTCCCTCATTAAAATGCAATTCCAAATACGTTTTTCCCTCACTGTAGAATATAGAGACCCCTGGGTCTGTATGTCCAAGTATTGATTTCTACCTTTCTACCTGATTTTACATCCTCAATCCCAGTCCATCATCTATCTACACAGGGTCCTTATGGTCCCAATCAAAGCACATTACTTCATCCTTCAAGTCTGCTCTCAGCTCCATGGGAGGCAGGCTCTGGCCATGATGTTTATTGCCAGAATTGGCTATACTTCTATTGACCACTTAACATTTTGATGGCACATAGCGGTTTGAGTAGGCGTCTACCTACGTAGGGCCATTAGGAGAGGTGCATAGCAGGGAGTGGGCCTCAGGTCTGTCAGAAATGACTCCACTTCATCTGAATAAACTTTGATTTGATTCAAACACAATACCCTTAACTAACGTCCTCTCCATCTCTCCATCTTTATCTCATAAACCCATTAATAGCGTGATACCAGCTTACACAGAGATTTTCTTAGCTCTATCTCGAACTCCCTAATTCAGGGGAAACTTCAAAGCCATAATGAATGGCTGGCTACCTTAATTAATTCTCTGCCTGCTTGTCATTGGCGTCTGTACACCCCTTTGCCTGGCTCTTGCCAAGGACACGGAGCCTTTAACAAAAGCCTGTGGTTAAGCTGAAGAGCCCCTCAGTGATCTATGTCCTTTAGACGGCCATTGAACACGGCCACAGAGGTCCAAGTCTTATCTGTTTCCTATTCTGTTATCTACTGGAAGAAGGAAGAAATGCTTAATGAGCTAGCAGAGAGAGAGATACGTTCTCTCTCCCTCTCTTTCTCTCTCAATAAACATCCTCTTTTTCTATCTATTTCACTCTCTCTTTGTTTCCTCCATCGATCAGTTATTTTCAGATGGACCGCGTGACGCATTGGCCTCGGACAGAGAAAGAGAGAGAGAGAAAGAGGGAGATACAAAGAAAGATAGAGAGAGGGGGGAGGAGAGAGAGAGAAAGAGGGGGGAGACAGAGAGAGAGAGAGAGAGAGAGAGAGAGAGAGAGAGAGAGGGGAGAGTGAGAGAGAAAGAAAGAGGGGAGAGAGAGAGAGAGGGAAGAGAGAGAGAAATATACTATACTTAACATAATCTTTCAGGAAATTGAGATATTGGCTTGGCATACGGAGATGAAGGGTGGATGGAAGAGAGAAGAAATAAAGGAGGGATCAGGTGACTGGGGTGGCTGGGCCGCAGGGTGCAGTGGTGGTCAGTCGGATGGAACATCCAGGGCTCTAAGAGTGTCTTGATGTCTGGTTAATTAAAGGCCAGACGAGAGACAGAGGCGGTGTCCCAGATGGCACCCAATTCCCTACATCATGCAATAGTTTTGACAAGAAGTAGTGCACTATGTAGGGAATATGATGCCATTTGGGATGTAACCAGAGAGACAGTATGGGAGACAGCCAAGATCTCTCTCTCTCTCTCTCTCTCTCTCGTTCCTTCTCTATCTTCTCTCCTGTTCCGTTTCTCTTTTCTCTCTTGTTCTCTCTCTCCGTTCTCTCTTGTGCTCTCTCCCCCTTCCTGCACACTGGCCTCCCTTTGAAGATGTACTTAGTTCAACTGATGAGAAATGTAAAGCAAGGGACAGTGGACGGGGGGGGGGGCTATACCGCCACACAAAGCACACTGCAATCTGTCGGGCTCAGCGCTCGCTCTCTATCGCACATCAAAGCTTATATGACATGCATGAAAATGAGGTAACTCCTTCTGGGAAAAAAAATGAACAAGCAAAGCAAAAGCAGTAGAGAGAGCCCACAGCTACCTTGGCAGAACAGCTACCTCGGCAGAACAGCTACCTCTGACAGAACAGCTACCTCTGACAGAACAGCTTCCTCGGCAGAACAACTACCTCGGCAGAACAGCTACTTTTGACAGAACAGCTTCCTCGGCAGAACAACTACCTCGGCAGAACAGCTACCTTTGACAGAACAGCTTCCTCGGCAGAACAGCCACCTTTGAAAGAACAGCTACCTCGGCAGAACAGTCACCTTTGACAGAACAGATTCCTAGGCAGAACAGCTACCTTTGACAGAACAGCTTCCTCGGCAGAATAACTACCTTTGACAGAACAGCTACCTCGGCAGAACAGCTACATCTGACAGAACAGCTACCTCGGCAGAACAGCTGCCTCGCACACACACACACACACACAAACATGATTAACAAACACAAACATGATTAAATGCATGGTATAAAGACAAGGGAGCACCAGCTGTTCCAGACGACAGTTCCGGAAGACTATGTGATCACGCTCTCCGAAGACCTTTAAACAGGTTAACATTCCAGACGGTTTACCAGGACGCTTACTCAGATTATGTGCTGAGGAGCTGGCAAGTGTCCTCACTGACCCAATCTGTAATACCTACATATTTAAAGCAGGCCACCATAGTCTCTGTGCCCAAAAACGCCAATGTAACCTGCCTTAATGACTACCGCCCAATAGCACTCACATCTGTAGCCATGAAATGCTTTGAAAGGCTGGTCATGCCTCACATCAACACCATCATCCCAGACCCACTCCAAATCGCATAACGCCCCAACAGATCCACAGATGACGCAATCTCTATTGCACTTCACACTGCCCTTTCCCACCTGGACAAAAGGAACACCTAAGTGAGAATGCTGTTCATTGACTACAGCTCACGCCCCCATTCACATGGTGGGATTGTAGTGGAGTGGGTTCTAGAGCTTCAAATTCCTTGGTGTCCTCAATAAGGATCTATCATGGTCTAAACACACTAACACAGTCGTGAAAAGGGCACAAAAACACCTCTTTCACCTTAGGAGTTTGAAAAGATTTGGCATAGGCCCTCAGATACTCAAAATGTTCTACAGCTGCTCCATTGAGAGCATCTTGACTGGCTGCATCACTGATTAGTATGGCAACTGCTTGGCATCTGATTGCAAGGCACTACAGAGGGTAATGTGGACGGCCCAGTACATCACTGGGGCCAAGCTCCCTGTCATCCAGGACCTCTATACCAGGCGGTGTCAGAGGAAGGTCCTAAATTTTTTTTAAAATTCCAGCCACCCAAGTCATACACTGTTCTCTCTGGAAGTCTGGAACCAACAACAACCTGAACAGCTTCTATCCCCAAGCCATAAGACTGTTAAATAGTTGACCAAACAGCTACCCGGACTATCTGCAACGACATTGACTATACGCCACTCACTCCAGAGTGGCGCAGCGGTCTAAGGCACAGCATCCCAGTGCAAGAGGTATCACTACAGTCCCTGGTTTGAATCCAGGCTGTATCACATCCGGCCGTGATTGGGAGTCCCCTAGGGCGGCGCACAATTGTCCCAGCGTCGTCCGGGTTTGGCCGGGCTAGGCCGTCATTGTAAATAAAAATGTGTTCTTAACTGACGTAGTTAAATAAAAAAATATATAAAAAAATTGACGCTACTGTTTACTATCTGTCACTTTATTCCTAGATACACTACCAGTCAAAAGTTTGGACACACATACTCATTCAAGGGTTTTTCTTCAATGTACTATTTTCTACTTTGTAGAATAATAGTGAAGACATCAAATATATGAAATAACACATATGGAATCATGTAGTAACCCCAAAAAGTTTTAAACAAATCAAAATATATTTTATGTTCTTCAAAGTAGCCACCGTTTTGCATTGATGACAGCTTTGCATCAATGGCATTCTCTCAACCAGCTTCACCTGGAATGCTTTTCCAATAGTCTTGAAGGACTTTCCACATATGCTGAGCACTTGTTGGCTGCTTTTCATTTACTCTGCGATCCAACTCATCCAAAACCATCTCAATTGGGTTGAGGTCAGGTGATTGTGGAGGCCAGGTCATATGATGCAGCACTTCATCACTCACCTTCTTGGTCAAATAGCCCTTACACAGCCTGAAGATGTGTTTGGTCATTGTCCTGTTGACAAACTAATTATACTCCCACTAAGCGCAAACCAGATGGGATGGCGTATCACCGCAGAATGCTATGGTAGCCATGCTGGTTAAGTGTGCCTTGAATTCTACATAAATCACAGACAGTGTCACCAGCAAAGCACCCCCACACCATCACACCTCCTCCTCCATGCTTCACGGTGGAAACCACATATGCGGAGATAATCAGTTCACCTACTCTGCGTCGCTCAAAGACACAGCGGCAGTTGGAAGCAAAAAATCTCAAATTTGGACTCATCAGACCAAAGGACAGATTTCCACCGGTCTAATGTCCATTGGTCGTGTTTCTTGGCCCAAGCAAGTCTCTTCTTCTTATTGGTGTCTATTGGTTTCTTCTCAGCAATTCAACCATGACGGCCTGATTCACACAGTCTCCTCTGAACTCTGAACAGTTGATGTTGAGATGTGTCTGCTAGTTGAACTCTTTTAAGCATTTATTTGGGCTGCAATTCTAAGGCTGGTAACTCTAATGAACGTATCCTCTGCAGCAGAGGTAACTCTGGGTCTTCCTTCCCTGTGGCGGTCCTCATGAGAGCCAGTTTCATCACAGCGCTTGATGGTTCTTGCAACTGCACTTGAAGAAACTTTCAAAGTTCTTGGGATGTTCCATATTGACTGACCATCATGTCTTAAAGTAATGATGGACTGTCGTTTCTCTTTGCTTATTTGAGCTGTTCTTGCCATAATATGGACTTGGTCTTTAACCAAATTGGGCTATCTTCTGAATACCACCCCTACCTTGTCACAACTCAACTGATTGGCTCAAACGCATTAAGAAGGAAAGAAATTCCACAAATAAACTTTTTTTAAATTGTTTAATTTTATTTAATCTTTATTTAACTAGGCAAGTCAGTTAAGAACACATTCTTAATTACAATGACAGCCTACCAAAAGGCAAAAGGCCTCCTGCAGGGACAGGGGCTGGGATTAAAAATATATATTTTTAATATAAATATAGGAGAAAAAAACACATCACGACAAGATAAGGCACACCTGTTAATTGAAATGTATTCCAGGTGACTACCTCATGAATCTGGTTGAGAGATTGCCAAGAGTGTGCAAAGCTGTCATCAAGGCAAAGGGTGGCTACTTTGAAGAATTTCAAATATAAGATATATTTTGATTTATTTAACACAATTTTGGTTACTACATGATTCCATATGTGTTATTTCATAGTTTTGATGTCTTCACTATTCTACAATGTAGAAAATAGAAAAAATAAATAAAAACCCTTGAATGAGTAGGTGTGTCCAAACTTTTGACTGGTACTGTATATGTGCATATCTACCTATATTACCTTGTACCCCTGCACATGGACTCTGTACTGGTACCCAATGTATATATCCAAGTTATTGTTCCTCATTATGTATTTATTATTACTTTAGTATTATTTCCTCTATTGTCTTTCTCTCTGCATTGTTGGGAAGGGCCCGTAAGTAAACATTTCATTGTTAGTTCACACCTGTTGTTTACGAAGCACGTGACAAATACAATTTGATTTGATTTGATTAATTTGACATCCATCCATCAGGCAGATTAGACTTGTAGGACAACAGGTGGTCAATAGCCCTCATCACAAACCTGCCTTCAGCTTAGACTTGTAGGACAACAGGTGGTCAATAGACCTCATCACAAACCTGCCTTCAGCTTAGACTTGTAGGACAACAGGTGGTCAATAGCCCTCATCACAAACCTGCCTTCAGCTTAGACTTGTAGGACAACAGGTGGTCAATAGACCTCATCACAAACCTGCCTTCAGCTTAGACTTGTAGGACAACAGGTGGTCAATAGCCCTCATCACAAACCTGCCTTCAGCTTAGACTTGTAGGACAACAGGTGGTCAATAGCCCTCATCACAAACCTGCCTTCCATGTGGTCTTGGCATGGGGAGGAATACTGATTTGGTTATATGCTGTAAGTAAATAGCAACATGCCAGGTTAGTATGCAGTACTGTATAGGTCCAGTCTTAGATGACATGCCATGCATAATATGTCAATTGTTATGAGCCAGTGTAGTATTAGACAAGTGTTTAAAAGCCTTCTCTTGGGTTGTTTCCTGTTGGGTTTGAGACAAGGCATTCATTCCACCAGTTACCTGTTCATCACCAATAACACACTTGACTCTGGTAGGTAAACAAAGTGACAAAAGGGCACTGACATGTCTAACAAGCCATTCAAAACAGACAAAAGCAAGTCTGACAAACCAAACATGGACATGCTGTTTGCATTTATCCAAACTGACAAGTGAATTTTGTTTCATAGATGACGTCTCCACCCTCCACCCTCCACCCTCCACCCTTATCCACCAACACAACCATCATGACACAAAACCTCACACCAAAAACAGTACTATCTAAACAACCTTTCAAAAAGCCATCAGTCTTCGATCATAAAATCCCCTCACCATCTCACCCTTGACCACATTTGAGAATTCTGAATTTCCATATCAGGGCATGTCACACCTTCTACCCTTCCTTCACTCTCTCCCACTCCCTCCTCCTTCTCCCTCCCCCTTCTCCCTCCCCCTCCCCTGGCTTAAAACAGATTTTGGTTGCTTTAAACTCCTTTCTATCTCTCACAGTTGGAAGGACCACTGCACCCCCACTCGGTACCTGTGTCCACTGTTTATAGCCCTGTTATTGTTATGTACATTTCTAGTGTTACCTTGTGATTGATTCAATTTTTTTTATTTTAGTTTATTTAGTAAATATTTTACTAACTCTATTTCTTGAACTGCATTGTTGGTTAAGGGCTTGTAAGTAAGCATTTCACGGTAAGGTCTACACCTGTTGTATTCGGCGCATGTGACAAATACAATTTGATTTGATTGAAAGCAACCCCCTTTTCCTAGAGCGCCTGACTGGCTGAAGGCCTGCCAAAAGTCGAGGGCCGGCAAACCGTGCCAATATATCCTCCAAAAAGTCTGACAAACAGTCTGTTCTGCTACCATTAGAACAGCGGGACATTACAACTTATTCCACAATTATAACATAATTAATTAAAAAGCTATCATACATTAGGCCACTCCATTACACAGAATAGTGTGGATGTTGTACACACACAGGCTCAAACATACAAGTGACAGGATAAAAGGAGAGAGAAAGTGTAAAACAGGTTGCTGCTACTACAATGTGCACATCTACTTGTAAGCAACCACGACAACCAACAAGGTAACACGGCAGAGACATCAAAGCTTTTCAAAGAGAACCTTTCGCTTTGTCAAATTTTACATTACCTTGATCAATTCAAATCTTCTGTTCCCTATCAAATGCTGCAGATTGAATGCACCAGGGTACCCAATGAAAACACTGAGAAGGAGTTCTAATAGGATCCTAAAGCAATTCAGACAATTTAGTGTTGTGTGTGCATGTTTGTGTGCGTGCATGCATGTCTCCATGTCTGCCTGTCTGTCTGGGTCTCCATATCTGCCTGTCTGTCTGTGTCTCCATGTCAGCCTGTCTGTCTGTGTCTCCATGTCAGCCTGTCTGTCTGTGTCTCCATGTCAGCCTGTCTGTCTGGGTCTCCATGTCAGTACCATCACGTGTATGCTTGCTTTTTCATCTGAGTGCTTGCATGCATATGCAGCATAATCAACGAGCGTCCATAAAGATAGCCTACAGCAAATATTTACATTCCACTCAATGGGTTTCTCCATAGCCCAGTGAGTTGATTGCTTTGTTAATGGCGACAGAGCAGTGTAGTGTAGTGGAACACGGGGGGCAGAGTGCCGGGATGAGGGATGGAGGGATGGAGGGAGCCAATGTAGCGGAGCGTAGCCAAACAGCTACACCACTATAATTAGGGGGAAAAATAAACCGTTAATGTGGCAGCGCTCGGGAGAAACACAAAGAAATATGACAACGATATGCCTCACAGCCCATTACCCAACAAGCACTGCTTCACTTCAGCGAACGGGCTGTGGAAGTTTTACTATAGGGTGGGCAGGCAGGCCAGATATTGTGTGTTTATAATAGTCAAAAGAGGTCTTTACGATTATATATGAGTAATTCTGCTTGTGACTATGCCACTAAAAGCATTAACTGAAGCATTGACGGAAGCATTGAAGCTAGAATGCTAAATTGAAACAATAACAAAGCCGACACCCTGCCACTGTCTTGGTAAAAAGCTGAGGGATGGGTCTGGATAAATGTAACCACTCTATAATTCATAGACATGAATACAGACTAAAGCGAATTTCCCTCTGTGATTTCTAGGAAGATTTTAACCTATTTCTGGAGATCATTATTTATTTAATGTGATTATTGATTCATTTTAAGGTTTAAAAAATTAAGTTAAGTGAACTGTACTCTTGTTTTAATATGGTGCAACTATTCCTTTTAAAATATATATATATATATATATATATATATATATATATATATAAAAGAAACATTGAACATCTAAAACTAAAATCATAGTGTGAGCTGGTTCATTTCTTTTTTGTCATTTTCTGATGTTTTGTTGTGGAAAATTGAGCGGGTCCATTATAACACATCAGCCCTGTTACCTGTAGATAGATGGGCTAGAAATGTTTTTTTGTGAAGCTTGCATTCAATTGCCCCTCACTGTTGCACACAACAACTTTCCATTCCTCTTGTCACAAGGGGATTCATGGCTAATTTAAGATTAAGTTGTCAACCCTGTTACGGTCAACCCTGTTACGGTCAACCCTGTTACAGTCAACCCTGTTACGGTCAACCCTGTTACGGTCAACATGTTACGGTCAACCCTGTTACGGTCAACCCTGTTACAGTCAACCTTGTTACAGTCAACATGTTACGGTCAACATGTTACGGTCAACATGTTACGGTCAACCCTGCTACGGTCAACCCTGTTACGGTCAACCTTGTTACGGTCAACCCTGTTACGGTCAATCCTGTTACGGTCAACCTTGTTACGGTCAATGTTGTTACGGTCAACCCTGTTACGGTCAACCCTGTTACGGACAACACTGTTACAGTATTTGGCAATAATAGGTACTTACTGTAGTATTATAATTTTTAAAACTATTGAGAAGGGAAAACGTGTTTTTATTAAGTTGAACATGTGCTCTTTATGACCCCAAAAAATCTCACCAAGTTAGAATACCCAAAAGAGCCTCATTTTGTGGAACGACTCAAAACAACAGGGGGACAAATTAGTGTAACAAACACAGCGAATCACTAATTTCACCACCTTTTTTCTACATTATGGAGTATTTAGAAGTTGCTATACTGGAGACATCATGACAATCAGTGTCCTTTGAAACCAACTGAGTGTGTTCTATCTATCTCGTCTCACATGCTTCTTCTCTCTTTGATATTTTATTCCACACTCCTCTCTCTAAGAGCTGCTGATCCCGTTTCACAGCTGCAACACTGACGTATTTTATTAATTCTTTCGTTCATTCCATCATTGCCTCTGAGCAGCCTAATTACAGTAAATCCATAATCAGCACAGGGTAGCCTGTGTTTTACTACTAATCAGACAGTCTTCGATGTAGCCTGTGTTTTAATACTAATCAGACAGTCTTCGATGTAGCCTGTGTTTTAATACTAATCAGACATCTTCGATGTAGACTGTGTTTTAATACTAATCAGACAGTCTTCGATGTAGACTGTGTTTTAATACTAATCAGACATCTTCGATGTAGACTGTGTTTTAATACTAATCAGACAGTCTTCGATGTAGACTGTGTTTTAATACAAATCAGACATCTTCGATGTAGACTGTGTTTTAATACTAATCAGACAGTCTTCGATGTAGACTGTGTTTTAATACTAATCAGACAGTCTTTGATGTAGCCTGTGTTTTAATACTAATCAGACAGTCTTCGATGTAGACTGTGTTTTAATACTAATCAGACAGTCTTCGATGTAGACTGTGTTTTAATACTAATCAGACAGTCTTCGATGTAGACTGTGTTTTACTACTAATCAGACAGTCTTCGATGTAGACTGTGTTTTACTACTAATCAGACAGTCTTC
>QNTS01004108.1:70888-107990 GCA_003317085.1 Hucho hucho | reverse complement strand
GTGTAAAGGAAAGAATGAATGGGGCCATGTATCGTGAGATTTTGAGTGAAAACCTCCTTCCATCAGCAAGGGCATTGAAGATGAAACGTGGCTGGGTCTTTCAGCATGACAATGATCCCAAACACACCGCCCGGGCAACGAAGGAGTGGCTTCGTAAGAAGCATTTCAAGGTCCTGGAGTGGCCTAGCCAGTCTCCAGATCTAAACCCCATAGAAAATCTTTGGAGGGAGTTGAAAGTCCGTGTTGCCCAGCGACAGCCCCAAAACATCATTGCTCTAGAGGAGATCTGCATGGAGGAATGGGCCAAAATACCAGCAACAGTGTGTGAAAACCTTGTGAAGACTTACAGAAAACGTTTGACCTCTGTCATTGCCAACAAAGGGTATATAACAAAGTATTGAGATAAACTTTTGTTATTGACCAAATACTTATTTTCCACCATAATTTGCAAATAAATTCATAAAAAATCCTACAATGTGATTTTCTGGATTTTTTTTCCTCATTTTGTCTGTCATAGTTGAAGTGTACCTATGATGAGAATTACAGGCCTCTCTCATCTTTTTAAGTGAGAGAACTTGCACAATTGGTGGCTGACTAAATACTTTTTTGCCCCACTGTAGATACTTTTGTACCTGTTTCCTCCAGCATCTTCACAAGGTCCTTTGCTGTTGTTCTGGGATTGATTTGTACTTTTTGCACCAAAGTACGTTCATCTCTAAGAGACAGAACGCGTCTCCTTCCTGAGTGGTATGACAGCTGCGTGGTCCCATGGTGTTTATACTTGCGTACTATTGTTTGTACAGATGAACGTGGTACCTTCAGGCATTTGGAAATTGCTCCCAAGTATGAACCAGACTTGTGGAGGTCTTGGCTGATTTCTTTTGATTTTCCTATGATGTCAAGCGAAGAGGCACTGAGTTTGAAGGTAGGCCTTGAAATACATCCACAGGTACACCTCCAATTGACAAAAATTATGTCAATTAGCCTATCAGAAGCTTCTAAAGCCATGATATCATTTTCTGGAATTTTCAAAGCTGTTTAAAGGCACAGTCAACTTAGTGTATGTAAACTTCTGACCCACTGGAATTGTGATACAGTGAATTATAAGTGAAATAATCTGTCTGTAAACAATTGTTGGAAAAATTATTGTGTCATGCACAAAGTAGATGTCCTAACCGACTTGCCAAAACTATAGTTTGTTAACAAGATATTTGGGGAGTGGTTGAAAAACGAGTTTTAATGACTCCAACCTAAGTGTATGTAAACCTCCGACTTCAACTGTACATTATATTATAATTCCATTTTCTGTAGACCTATATCTATTTATCTATATGCTGCTTTCTTGCATACAGTATGTATAAAGACAAATATTTTCAAATGAAAAAGCTAAGAATAATAGTCCTCTTGGACAGACTTGAAATTCTATCCTAATTGTTATTGTCTGTGAACTGGCACATTTATTTATATTATTACAATATACATATATTTTTACAATCATTCAATCAAATGTATTTTATAAAGCCATTTTTACGATAGCAGTTGTCACAAAGTGCTATACAGATACCCAACCTAAAACCCCAAAGAGCAATGCAGATGTACACGCACAGTGGCTAGGAAAAACTCCCTAGAAAGGCGGGAACCTACAAAAAAAACCTAGAGAGGAACCAGTCCTCTTCTGGCTGCGCCAGCTGAAGATTATAAGAGTACGGCCATTTAGGCCAGATCGTTCTTCAAGGCGTTTAAACATTCATAAATGACCAGCAGGGTCGAATAATAACCACAGTGGTTATAGAGGTTGCCACAGTTTAACACCGTAGGAGTAAATATCAGTTGGCTTTTCATAGGCAAGCATTTAGAGGTCGAGAGGTAGAGAGAGAGAGAGAGAGAGAGAGAGAGAGAGAGAGAAAAAGTCGAAACAGCATGTCCAGGACAAAGTACTACGTCCGGGGAAAAAGGTCAGTGTTTCATAATTGACAGACAGGAGTCACCAGGCCAGAAACAGCAGGTCCGGAACAAAGTAGTTCCATAGCCGCACAAAAAAACAGCAGAACTGGATCGGCGGCACAACCGGGTGGACTGGGGACAGGGACAGCCAGGACTCGTCAGGCCAGGTCGTGCCGAGGCATGGTCCTAGGGGTTAGGTCCTCCGGGAGGGGAGACAGAGAGAGAGAGAGAGAGAGAAAGTGGGAAATAGAGAGAGAGAGAGACCCAGGAGCATTCAATGGAGCATGCCTAAGATCACACAGGACACAACATTTAACAGGGGAATTTGAGGTCACACATCGCACCAGATAGGACAGACTGACCCTAGCCCCATGGCACATAGGCTATTGTAGCATAGATACTGGGGACTACATGTGTTTTTCAAGAAGGATATGTGGTGAACTAGCCTTGATTGAGCAGGCATTTGATATTACCCTGGCTAAGGACCTCCCTACAATGGCCCAGGATATCCTGACATTACACACATTTAAAATCGTATTGACGTGAAGCGCAATCAAGAAGTCATAAAACTGTTGTCCCCCAATGGCTGTTGAAAACCTTCTTAACGTCCCAGTGGGCTTATCTTTTCTTCTGTCTGGATCAAGTCAATTTAGATGGCAGCCCTCCCAGATCTACTCCTGTCGGCATTACGCAGATTTATAGAAAGTTGGAATTGGTCTAATGGCAAGCTGCCAGACTGGAGTTACTGTTCAGATAGGCGAGCCAGTTCATCTTGTAAAGGAAACTGTTGAAAAGGTGCGTTGCATAAAAGGAAGGGGTTATTTATCTTCCTATGGTGTGTCGTGGGGGTGAAGAAAGGGGAAAGAGTCTAACTAGAAAATAACATCAATATTATGCAAGAAGTAACTGCGCTGTGCAAGCTTCAGAGAATCCAACACTTACCAATGGTTGAAAATGACAGATGCATTGTGGGATTCTTTTTCAAGTCCTATTTGCGTCTTTGTTGTTTGTTTCTGGTTCCTCCCCTATGTCTGCGTATAAACAGGTGATTAACATTTTTGGGCAACCGGAAATACTCCTGCCTTTCAGACCTTAATGTCAATACCATGACATTTCAAGACATTTATTTTTTCACTGGACAGTGAACAATCTGTGTCCAGTTGTTTGAGGCCTGCCCAACTGGAGTGATGTTAAAGGTGCCCAAAGACTTGACAGGATTGTAGACAGTTGCATACTACTGTAATGGTGATCATGTGGCCCACAAGTTACATCCACCTCAGATATTGATCGTAACGGCATGGCCTTAAGAGACCTACGTTTCTAAAACAGAAAAATATCCCTCTGCCTCAACCCTAGTTGGGAAATGTCAATCTCTCCCATACACCACCCTCTCCTGTTGAATTAATCTCAATTCAACCGTCGGTGCGATCCCAAGCCATCTGTCCTTTGTTTGGCCCCAGGTTGTGATGCCATTGGGATAAGAGGAAGGGAAAGGGTCACCTCTAAGTTCAACCCTATGGGAGCTGCAGTGTGGCCTGTCATCAGAGGCTCTGTGGTGCATTTCTTCTGTCTGTCGTGAGTGGTATTTACCATGCCAACCCCTGTGAAGAGCCAGGGTGGCAGAACCCATGCAGGTCATATCAGATTGTATGCACGATGAGTCAACTATGCATCCTTGCACCCTCACTTCCAGCTATTGGCTGCCACATGGAAGCTTGTTAGGTTGGGTTGGAGTTTACTATAGGCTATCTTTCTTCAGCATCCAGTGCAGTACAGTTAATGGTAAAATACAATCATTTAAAAAAGTAACATTTGACATAGTTTTTTGTTGATGATGATTTGATCAGTGTTGGTGTTCAGTTAATGTTTTAATCATCAAAGTATGTAATAGGGTACTTTGTTCAAAGATTTCTGTCAAGAAATTGGATGCTTTGGTTCATAAGCTGTGGTGGTATCCTCAACGTGCGCACTAAATCACCATTTAGATAGCTTTGTTTCTGTATTCTCCGCTGGTGTAAATCCCTCGTATCTTGTCGGTCAGCCCCACATCATGTCACACTTTAGCTATCCTTGGACTAGTGGTCATGCTAGTCACTTGTTGCCCATTGAGAGGTTAGGTAGCCTGGAGCTCAACCATAAGAATTCCCTCCAGGAATGCTCCCGTCCCCTCCCCCACTCTGTGTACCCCATACACCTGCTTCTCTGGGGGAGCCGGAGCGTAGCCAGAACCAATACCAGGTGCTGTGCTTCATCTCACGGCTCAGTCACCACGAGATCATCCCCACTAAGTCCATGGCCCGCCTCAGACAGGTGAGCTGCTGTAACAAGCCACCACTTTCCCTCATAATCTGGGCCATCATTCCCATATAGAGTAGAGGTAACAAGGGACAGGTTTTGAATGTGGAGGAACAGTACCAATGGTGTTATTATAAGAGACATTGTGTCACAATAACATGTTATACAGGTGTCGGATCTTAACTTGATCCTTCTTTTGCATCAGGAAATTCGAATGCGCTTCGTGAGTCTTTGGGATCAGGGCTTGCTATCAAAATAATTGTCTCTCTCAATCGCTCAAACGCTAGGCCTAAGTCCTATTACTGCAACATTCAAATGTACAAAAATGTATCGGAAATCCAGCCATACACATCAACAACTGTCGTTTTATATAGCTTAACAACTCAAGATCAATATTGGCAACACTACGCTACGACATACAAGTGTCCAGTGAATCCTAAGGTAAACGTTTTGTTCAATTGTGATCTGGGGTGGTCTAGCGGTTAGGGCCGCTGCCTTCAGAGTGCACATACAGTATAGACCTTCCGTATCGCTATTGATTCGATTCCGGCCCACGCCCTTCTGGCACAAATAACTCAATCCCCCCGATTGACTTGATTTAGTTACACATTTCAAATGTATTGATAAGAAATGACCATACTAGACACTTTTGAATAACATAAATAGGTAACTAATAAAATAATAACAGTAGGCTACACCAATATTAGTTTCCATTCATACAAAGTGTCAGGTAATTGCCATAGTAGAGTTGCCGTGTTAAACAATGTTCACATTTTATAGTTAGGCTATGAATAATTTGTCAATATAGTTCTGGTCTTTGGTGTGGATTGAAAGCTTGTATAATGTGGCTTTAATATTTCATTTCGTAAAACTGTCAAGATGTTTATGCATTTGAGCCTATCCATAGACAATTTTGTTGAGCTGAGATACTTTTCTTTGATGTGTAAATGATCAGACTATTCATTTTACTTCTTGAAAACATTTAAATAAATGCAACTAACTTTTGGGCCTAATATAGGCTCAGGCTGGTCACTGGAGCCGTAGCGTGCTGCTTAGACAAGCACTGATAAATACTAGGAAGAATACTGATGATGCATAGGCGAGTCGTTTTAATTATTTTTCCCAAACCATAGCCCTAACCTGTGGAACACCTCCACATGGACATGGTGGTGAACATGAGTCGTGCAGGGCACCTCAACACACTCATCCACAACATGTGTAAGGAGGCACACGAGGGGGTTTATACCCAGACAGCCGACACCAAGCATTGGCTGGATAAAGGTAAGTTTGGCTTCCATTCAGATGCTCTGTAAGTGTTTTGGTGTTTAAAGAAAGGAACCTCTTCATTCTATCTATCCTAGCTTTCATTTCCATTTTGTTGCCTAAGGTTCCCTATGCTTTTGGATGTATGTCTGCACAGCCATAGAGTTCATTGCCATACATTTCAACAGACATTCCATTATCGAAAGTCACAATTTAAAATCTCTCTCTCTCTCCAGGACTAGAGGCCATTGAATTTGGGCCCCTGCCCCAAACAGTGGACGCCCCTGGTCTGCAGCGATGCCCCTCCACTCCGGATCTGTGGCAGCCCTGCGTCTGCAGCTATTGCCTGCGTCTGGAGTGGCTCCCCTGCCTGCTCAAATACTGCCGCAGCCGCCTGGTCGTGGCTGGAAGGGCCAACCCCTATACGTGTGGCATCAGGAGCTGCAGCAAGGACTACCGCTTCGACTACTACGTCCCCCATAGACAGCTCTGCCCATGGGACGAGGAGACCTAAAGCAGCCTGTTTGGCTCCTGGTTCTTTCCTAGAGGGCGTTTAGCCTACAGTGCATGTCTAGACTGAGCAAGTCAGGGGATTCACATATGTGGCCTTGGAGTGAAGGAACAGACCTGCCTATTGCCTACATAAGTCTAATCGTGGAGTTAGACATTTTTCATTGACATAATTTGTTGTTGTGGGACAGAGGGACAGATTCAAATGGACAGTAGAGCATGTACTTTAATAGTACAGCTATACAGGAGCCTAACGGGAACAAAGAGAGTAGGGTTGGGCAATTTTATGATATTATTGTTTACCCGTGACGTGATTCTTGAGTAGTTTACCATCAGATTTAACAAGGGGAAATCAACAATATGAGATTTTATATTGCCCAACCTAGAAGAAAGTGCCCATGCTAACATGTATGAATGTTTTGACCAAAGATGGTGGATAAATTAAGATGTCTTATTGAGGCAGTAAGTGTGTGTTCCCTCTCTCACGTGAGCATGCTTTCCTGCGTGAAACCATTGGAAAGCAGAACATTTTTGCCAGTGAGATGTCTCGCTTCTGGGGCACCCCCTCTGCGGGGCAGGGGTAATAAGTAGAGTAGCCCCACCCGACCCGAAAAAAATGAGGGAGTGGGGTGTCTCGTTTTCTCTACTGTCTCTGTTTTGACTTTGTGCCATCTGTTAAAGTGCTGTTCAGTGCCACCTAAGGGTGAGACTGTGAATAGTGGATCTGGTCAGAGAAAACAGGTACTCTTTTTATATGACACTTTTTGTTTTTACTTAACTGATGCAGTTAATATCCTAAAAAACTAGGATATTGAAACAGTCCAGTATGTAACCAATATCCACATTCTTACCTTAAACTATACTCTATTTGAAAAAAGGACTCCAAAAGGGTTCTTCGACTGTCCCCATAGGATAACCCTTTTAATTTCCAGGTAGAACCCTTTTGGGTTGCGTGTAGAACCCTCTGTAGAAAGGGTTCTACATGGAACTCCAAAAGGGTTCTATTTAAAATAGTAGTCTAATGTGTGTCTCAGTCACCAACACAATTGAACACTTATAGAAGATTCACAAGCGGTGTCTAAGACGTAGTGTTTTCTACTTGTGGAAGAATGGTGTCACGTCCAGCAAATAGAGTTCCATGGCACATTGAAGCTCTTCTGGTGACTCATGGTGGCCCAACACCCTATTGAGACACTTGATGTTGTTTTTTCCTTTATTTTGGCAGTTACCTGTATGTTCCATCCATATAATGCACAAATATCCATTGTGGAGTTTGACTGCCCTCTGGTGACGACTGGACTGAAGGTTGCCTGACTAAATACATTTCGGAGAGTTAACAGCTTTATAATAGCTTTAGCCTGTAGCTCAGTTAAATATAAACTATGCTGTTAAACTGACTTAAACAAACATTTAATATCTAGCAGTTTGATTAAAAACACCATTTGACCAGATTTTCCTACAACCACATTTTGTGGTCCACATATATAAGTAATTGTGCGGGGAAAAACTCTGATTGGCTGTGCCTGGCTCCCCAGTGGGTGGGTGGGGCTCCCAAGTGGGTGGGCCAGTGGTGTAAAGTACTTAAGTAAAAAATACTTTAAAGTACTACTTAGGTCGTTTTTTGGGGTATATGTACTTTACTATTATTACATTTGACTACTTTTACCTTTACTTCAATACATTCCTAATGAAAACATTATCGTTTTTACATTGTCCATGACATCCAAAAGTACTCATTATATTTTGAATGCTTATCAGGACAGGAACATTTTTGTTTTTGTAGGCTCAGGCTGGTCACTGGAGCCGGACTGCGCTGCTTAGACAAGCACTGAGAATACTAGGAACAATACTGATGATACATACTGTAGGCGAGTCGTTTTTTATTATTTTCCCCAAACTATAGCTTAACCACTTGGAATTAATGCCTAAACTGTAAACCTTTGAGTTGTTTCTGTTTTAGCCCTGTAACCACGTGGAATTAATGCGTCAAAAATAGACACCTGTGAGTCAAAGGGCAGTGGGCTGAATTCAAACCCATGCCGACTCTGACCTATGTGTGCCGGGGTCAGTGGCTGTAAAAACTGGACCACACAGGCACTGAGGAAACCAATCATTTATTCTGCCTAGTGCTTGCCTCCAGGACCTCCACATCCGGCTTCTTCACGTGCGGGATCGTCTGCTACCAGCCACCCGGACAGCTAATGAAAAGCACCATTTGACCAGATTTACTTTTTGTGGTCCACATATAGAAAAACAAATTTCTTCCCCTCCCCAGTGGATGGGCATGGCTCCCAAGTGGGTGGGCCTATGCTCTCCCAGGCCCACCCATGGCTGCGCCCCTGCCCAGTCATGTGAAATCCATAGATTAGGGCCTAATTCATTTATTTCATTTGACTGATTTCCTTATATCAACTGTAACTCTGTAAAATTGCTGAAATTGTTGCATGTTGCGTACTGTCTACCTGTGCCCTAAACACTTACTTCCTGTTTCCTAACAATATTGTTGTTTGATCAGTGTCTGTGAACTTGAAGTGGACAACAAGAATATATTAGCCTAAATAATACATTTTGCATAACTTGTCTTTCTATCATAGTCTCACTTTTCAATTGTAATTATTGCTTATATTTATTTATTTTATTTTGGAATTTACCATATATGGTAAATTTGCCTATGGTGTGTGCATGCGCATGTGTGTGTTTGTCTTTCTGTGGGAACAAAGTGTGAAGGAGCGTATCCAATGGCATGAAAGACTGTTGAAGATGCTGTTTCAACAAGCCAACCAAAGAGAGGAGTAATCATCGGTTTACCCAGTCATCTGTGCCATTCTCCCTCCGGACATAAATATTATCTTTCTGTGTCTTAAGTTTGACCAACTTCATTTGCATAAGGGTCTTTGTGTCCCATGCCTTCTTTTCTTTATGCTTAGATGTCATTCAGGCATACTGACCTGTGGTTGTTGCATCATCTCAAAACATGCTAGCACAATGTTTTGTAGTGAATAGAAACAGATGAGAATGCACTTGAACCAAACCTGTCATCATGGTTTATACATTAATAAAATGTTAAAAATGCTTATGAATTGTAATGCTTGTAAATGCACATGTTTATAAATGTTTACAAATAATGAAATACAAATGTACTGACTATTACATAAAGCTGATTCATGAAAGGTACTATAAAGTATTGTCCCCATTTTGTCGGTCTGCCCATTTTGTCTGCCCATTGGTAGAGTTCAATCTTGTTCCACAGTAACAAATAACTATGATGTAAAGCTTATTTTTCTCTCCACAATTTGTCCTGTTTTGATGCTAAGTTATTATCGCAACATGCTGTCCGCTTATTCATCTCTTTCTACAAACACATACACTGAAAAGCAACTTTTCTAAGTTCGCAGTCAACCCATTGTTGTTTTATGCAAAAAAAACGAGACTGGATAGGACACACCGAGAGACTTATGCAAATGACTCTCTATCTGCCTGTGTGGGGTACTGAAAAAGGTGCATTTTCCTCCACTAACCCACTTAGGTAAATGCAGATGATCACTAGTAGATATTAGACATATCCATCCCAATACCAGCATCTTTTTAGAGACAAAAGGAACATATTCACATAGTGCTATCTAAACCAGTGAGTGGAACAATTGTTAAATCCAGGTAAGTAATTTATTTTTAATTTTTGAAATAAAACATTTGTAAATTACCTGTTCACGTTTTAAATGCTTATATTCAATGTAATATAAAGTAACATTTTTGAGCCATTTCATTAAACTTTGTGAGTGTCTGTTGACTTGATCCATTTGGTTTTGACTGAGTTCAGTTAGGGAGGAGAGCTGGAGCAACTGTGCTGAATACTGAATGGGGATACCCTCCAACTTATGAATATTATAACAGCAATCACATGTGGGAGAAAATTTGAAAGTACACCGCATTAGAATAACCTCAAGGTCATTTTACTGGTAGAGCTGAGTGCTGCATTGTCCCAGCGAAGTTACAGTCCTTTAGGAAAATCAGCAGTATTTATCATTTACAGATATTAAGATGAGCACAGATGGAGTGGAACACTCAGAGGCTCACCATGAACAAGCAGGTAAGGATGTTTCACCTTTCAATGTCTACTTTTAATTTGTCAGTTTGTCGTTATCTCTTGTCAGGCATATCAGAAAAAATTATGATGGCATATATCTTGGAAAGTTATGTTTACTTTTCTCCTCCATCACAACTGCTAAACGTATTTCTTGGTGATAGTGGTGTTAAAAACAAAATAAATTTACAGAAAGACATTTCTGCTTATTCGTATGTTAAGAATTCCCTACAAACATTTCATTTCAACATTTCTTTATTTGATAGCTTTTAGTAGCACAAAATGATTTTATTATTTATTACTTTTTAATTACATAATATCTCTGAGGAATCATTGTGTGCTTAGTATCCCTGGATCTGTGGTACATTCAAACAGATTTGTACTGAAAAATAGCTAATTTTGCTTCTTTAACTGAATTGATTAACTGAAACAGACACATTATTTACTGAAACAGAACACCCCCAATAACATTGAATATTATACACTAACTGTTGACAGTTAATTTTTTAGTGTGTGTGCTTTTCTTACTCAAATGTTGTCATGGATTTTGGATGCAGGAGTATGTGGAGCCTCCAGGCTGAGCATGGAAGTTTCACATTGCTATGGCTGTTTCAATCCTCAAACCTTATTTCGGAAGTTATGGTGTGTCTGGACATTTGTTTTGATAGCTATAGGCTATATTTATCAAAAACACTGTAAATGTGTCTCAACATTTCTTGTACAATCCTTTGCTGATAAGTGGGCCATTAGGGTGTGTTGATTACCACAGTGTGAAAGATGAATTACTATTTCTCTGTATAATCTTTCTGTTTGAAAGTACCTTATCAACAGCCAACATCTCCACCCAATAACAATTGGAATAAGTGTTTCTGAAAGTGTTTCTAAAATTGGATGTGTTGATTCTGTTGGTTGGCGGCTCTACCAGGATGTAATGTGTGTACCTCAAGCTGTTTGCAGAGAAGTTGCCACAGCCCCAGGTGACATGGACGAGGTGGTAAAATACAGAACAAACTAAATGAAAATGTGGAACTTGGATTCAGATAGAGCAGCATAGTGTATGGAAGTTAATTACTGTAATAGCATTTTCTTTTGGACAAAATATGCTTATAAAGTTCCATCATGCGTTCGCCTCAGCTATCATTCAAGCAAATCACTGTAAAACATACAACTTGGAAAAAGTCCAAATACATTACATGTCCAAGTTGGCTGGACTTAAAATTGGGAGAATTTGAAAACATTCTGAATAAAAACTTTGGCAAATGTAGGAATTCATGTTAGTAGAACTTTCCTGCCCCAAAGTTGAGTAAACTTGAAGTCAGAGTGCAGCAGCTGCTGGTTGCCTTAACCTTTTATGTTGAATCAACTTCACCTCAAAGGATCCTACTAACGATCACACCATATATGATTTCATATAATCTAACACTAATAGCCACAACACTATGCAACCATCAGGTCAGAGAGGAAATTGTCACAATAATTTTACCCTGATAGCAATGATATCATGCATCTTTTCACACAGCTTGCAGTTCATTGTTTTATTGTGTTATTTTTCAACACAAATTAACCAAAATTAAACTAACAACTCCCTAATTGAAAAGTAAATGAAAGGTCTGCATGAAATATAGGTCAGAAAGAGAGTTCTGTATATGTTCCTGAGTGGCGCAGGGGTCTAAGGCACTGCATCTCAGTGCTAGAGGTGTCACTACAGACCATGGTTCAATTCCAGGCTGTATCACAACCGGACGTGATTGGGAGTCGCATTGGGCGGCGCACAATTGGCCCAGTGTCGTCCGGGTTTGGCTGTGGTAGGCTGTCATTGTAAATAAATAAGAATTCTTAACTGACTTGCCTAGGTAAATGAAGGTTAAGTAAAAAAAATAATCCCTTTGAGAAGATGTCCCCAAAGCTAATTGATATTGGATGATATATTACAACAGGGAGACCTTAATCTTTTGATGACATTCTTTCCAGAAACGGAATTAAGAGTTTATTTGCTGAGTTATCAATATATTTTTATTGTATAATTACAATGATTAATTGCAGAAAGTGGCTTTCCAGATATCGCTCTCAGAGGTGCATTTGATTTCCATAGCAGCGTATCCTGGATGGAAGGTGTTGACACTTGACTCAGAAACTGGCAGTCCCATGGCATGATCCGTTCAGTTTAGACTGAAAACCTGTCTGAGTAGTCATCAAGAGCATGCAACCAGACAGACTATTCTAAGTGTCAACTCCTTCCATCATCTAGAATATGCTGCTGTGCAAATCAAATGCACTTTTGAAAGCACTATCCAGAGAGCCACTACAGGTTTATGGTCTCTTCAGGATAAGGGTTAGAATAATGCAGGCAGTGGCCTGGGCTGGTCTAAGGGTCTAAAGGGCCTTACACACTTCATGCTAACAGAGCGATGGAGCACCATATATGGTCCGTAAAATAATTATAGCTACACAAAAGTACATAGAACTACGTGAAATAAAAAACCCTATTACGCATTCCTGCGCCTGTCTCCCGACCCTTTATACCAACGTGACAGAATAATCGACCATTAAGGGAGACAGCGGGAAAGGCCCGTCTGACGACGCTGCGACTGGTCCGTCCGGCGCTGCCAACTTCGGCAGGTGCAACTGGGCAGTCCGACGTTGCCACAGCGGTCCGTCCGACGACGCAAACTTCAGCAGCTGCAACTGGCCCGTACTGTCACGGATCCCTCCTGAACTATCATTACGCACACCTGGCCACTATTCCCAGTGATTAGTAATTGTACAAGTGTGTCCTTGGTTTACCATTGTCCTGTCGATTATTGTTACAATGTCCGTTGGTGCGTGTGAGTACCTGTGCTGTGTGTTTTGGCATTCGTGCCATTGTGGATTGCACAGATGATTAAGGGTCTCGTCCCATGTGTTAAACATTGTGCGTGTGTTATTTATTTGAGGTACTCCTCGCTCTTTTGTTTGGGTTTCAACCCTGTGTTTTGTATAGTGTTTGTTTGGTCTTCGTCCCCGTGCCTTTACATGGCACGCAGTAATTTGGGTAAATAAAAACCCCTATTACGGATTCCTGCGTCTGTCTCCCGGTCCTTCATACCGATGTGACACCTGGTCTAATTTGTCTAGAAGTGGACCATCAGAAGACAGTTTTGATCAAAGCTTTTAGAATTACAAGGGAATTAATTATTGCGAAGTTCCGAAGGGACCGAATGCAGAACATGATCAACCCCTGCCTTCCAATGTTAAAATGCGATTGAACTGACATAAGGGGAGGTGGATGCTGCCAGACAATTCTGTATAATACAATAGTACAGTATATATAGTGTTCAAAGTTTAGTTCTATCCTGTGTTGCCAATGCTATCCCAGTTCCATTATAGTTCTGGGTTTAGAGTTAGTCAATGCGTGTAGTGCACCTGGGGGTCTGTAAACATTACAATGGAAAGGCCTGAAAGGGTTGTCAAGGCTACGCAGCTGATTTGCATGGCATCATGATTTCCATACTGGAAGTTTGGCCTGGGGGTGGGGGGGAGATTTCCATACTGTGGGTCGAGCAGGCACATCACTAGCCGCAAACTCCCAGAGGTCCTATTTGAAATTCAAATGAGGGAAGATTACCTGACACAGCAGACCTTTGAACTCTCTGTCTGTCTCGTATGGCATCGTTGTGTTGTAGGGAGGGTTGTAGGGAGGAACCTTTGTAATCATTCACTCCATACGGTGGTGAATCATCCATATGGCTGTGTTAGATTTTTTTACACTATAGCCCTGATGAGGACATTTATGGTCAGTGCCAAGAAACTGTCTAAATAAACTACATCTTGTGTATTTTTATCCTACAAATTGAGGACACACTTGTGAGGCACAAGGGCTACTCAGTTTTAGTGGGCATGGCGTCTCGATATGTGGTTTGCCTGTAACACCTTATATTAACTTTCGTGAAAAATAAAATGCATAAACTATTTATAAACTATTACATCATTTGTAAACATGTATTAACAATTAGAAGTATAATGAGCATTACAATTTATAATAATTTATAAAATGTATGATAATTTAGCAACTATTTATAAACATTTACAAGCATTTGTAGCTTAATTATCAAAAATCATCCATAATGTTATCCAGAGCGCTACTTCAGGTGTAGGCCTATTCTAATAAACAGAAAACTGTTTTAACCCACAATGTGGCCCTAATATGCTTGGGGATAGGTATGACATTGTAATTTATGACTGTTTAATCATTTATATTTACTTTCTCCTGCAGACAATGAACAAAATGGAATTGACTTCACCAGACAAGTGAGTATAGAAAACACATGTAATTTTAACTTCAGATTAGCTATCCAGAAGTGGGAATGAATTGAACTGTGAGCAACTTTTTGTATTTTGTTATTTAACCTTTATTTAACTAGGCAAGTCAGTTAAGAACACATTCTTAGAGAATAGATAGTAGGACATTACATATCATTTATTTTATATTTAAATTTACCTCATACCATATGGGCTCCCTAGAGGCGCAGCGGTCTAAGGCTCTGCACCTCAGTGCTAGAGGCGTCACTACAGACCCTGGTTAGATTGCAGGATGTATCACAACCGGCCGTGATTGGGAGTCCCATAGGGCGGCGCACAATTGGCCCATCGTCGTTAGGGTATGGCCGGGGGAAGGCCGTCATTGTAAATAAGATTGGTCTTGTACATGTAAGATTTTGTAACAGAAATATTGTTTGTGATGTCCGTCAATACTGAAAGTAATGTACTCTAGTCTGTGGAAATCATGTAATAAGAACATCTAGTGTCATATTACATGAACTCAATACCACTTATTGTAAGTGTGCTGGACAGTTCCACTAAGATCATGACATTTTTTCACACCACTCTTTATATACCTCAAAATGTCCACCTATTATTGTAACCCATTATCTTAATTTAGTTATTCCTAAACTATGTCTATCCATTTGGCAATGGGAGATTGTTAAAGGGAGGTTTATTGTTTTAGTCCTGGGGGTTATTTGCATACTGCACTGCCTGAGGGGAGGGTGTTTATCAGAGTTTGTATCTTGTTTAACAAGTCCTGCAGCCTAACCCAACCGGTCAAGGAGCACACATACGCACACACACGCACACATGCACACACACAGCTTCCCAACTCCAGTCCTCAAGTACCCATAACAGTATGCATTTATATTGTAGCTCCTGATTAAACTTGTCAACTAATCATCAAGCCCTCAATTAATTAAATCAGGTGTGTTTGTCCAGGGCTACAACAAAAATGTGTGCTGTTGGGGGGACTGGAGTTGGGCTGTTGGGGATACTGGAGGACTGGAGTTGGGCTGTTGGGGTTACTGGAGGACTGGAATTGGGCTGTTGGGGTACTGGAGGACTGGAGTTGGGCTGTTGGGGTTACTGGAGGACTGGAGTTGGGCTGCTGGGGGTACACAAGGACTGGAGTTGGGCTGTTGGGGTACTGGAGGACTGGAGTTGGGCTGTTGGGGGTACTGGAGGACTGGAGTTGGGCTGTTGGGGGTACTGGAAGATCGGAGTTAGAATAACACTGATACTGTATATGACAAGATAGAACAACCAGGCTGACATTTGGTCTATGTCTACACACAATTGATATCCACATTTCTAGTGAAAATGACAAGACCGTGTTTATGTACTGTTATTCTTCTAAAGACAATTGCATCATCAAAAAGTAGTAATAGAAAAGTGAGTAATATTGTGATGTGATTGGTTCCCAGATCAAGACAGAGGTCCTCAATGACTCTCCCCATTCTGTCTTATCACACAAGACATGTCACCTGACACAAGGATCCCCAATATCTGGTGGCCAGCAATCAGGGGTAGGTTACTCATCATCTGTCTCAATATATCAGAGACCATATGTATCAATCTTCTCAAAGTAGGAGTTACCTTTAAGTTCATAATTAATACGATTATATGAACGGGGGGGACCTGAACCTAGATCAGCACTCCTACCCTAATATGTTTGATATGTACAGCCCCTGGCCCCATGTTTAATGTCATGTCAAGCTATAATTTTCTAAGAATGGGTGGAAACTGTCATTCTGTAATGAGGGAATTTGTATGGTTGTTTTTTGGTTTAGATCCAGGTCTCTCCTGCGAAAGAGATTGTATCTCAACAACTCACCTGGATAAAAAAAGGTTAAATAAATGAAAAATCTAAGATTGTATTTCTGTTGTTTCAACAGGAGCTCTCCTCCCTACACACCATGCAGCAGTTGGTGCTTATGCCAGGCTCTCACCACCTCTCATCCCCCTCCTCCTTCCTCCTCTCACAGACACAACACACGGGGCACCAAGGTACACATGGACAATCAAATGAAAGGGTTGCAATACTCTGGAAGCTTTCCCCAAATTCACAGGCTTTTTAGCTACACCAGTTTGAGGACTCCCGAAATCAGAGAGAATAAGCAGGGAGAGAATCCTCCAACTGGGAATTCTTCAAACAAGATTTCTGAAAAACGTGGGAAGTGTGAAAGTTACAATATCTATGATACTACTCTAAACAATTGTATTAATTACAGTCTTTTTTTCCCCCATGTAGCACTTCTGCAGCAGAACCTCCTCAGTTTTCCCACCCAGAGCCAGTCAGGCCTCCTCCAGCATCAGCCTGGGTTAGCATTGACACCTCAGGTAAAAATCCCACTTCTTACACCAGTTGACTGGATTAGCTATATGGATAAGGCAGAGAGATGTAAGTCAAGTTATCATGTTTACTGAGTTTTACAATAGGGCAACACTACAGGTCATGCATCCGGGTCCTTGAACTTGATAACAGAATTAACCCTTTACAGGACAGACCATGAGAGGGATAAGGATTTATCATAGAACTTTCAATGACATCAGTCAAATCTATTAATATGAGTAATTATGAAGAGAGAAATTTGCATAACACACAAACATTTTTGCATGAACAAGGTTTCTAACACTGCTATAATTTTCACGTCTAAACATATACACAATTACTTTCGTCACCCATTTACCAGTATTCCTGCTCACCACTGTGTTCCCTAAAGGCCATGAGTCGGTCGGGCCTGACGTCGTCGTCCATGGAAGGCCACCTGGACATGTCCCACCTGCAGGTCCCCAAACACATGGGGCCCCCCCAGCAGGACGAGGCCAGTGACCTGGAGGAGCTGGAACAGTTTGCCAAGGCCTTCAAACAGAGACGCATCAAACTGGGCTTCACCCAGGTACAGAGGGCCACTGGCTCAAAATAGAATACAACTTTATCTTTTTGCCATTTTATGTTTTTTCCCAACCCCCCGGACACCACAAATACTGATACACCAACACAAGTGTCTAGATGCCACAGAACAGCGCCCCTTGAACAGGTTACGGGTTAAATGTCTTGCACAAGGGCACAATGGCAATATGTGGCACCTAATATTGTGATTCTCAATCCCACCAGATATTTTCCTGTCAGTCCTGGGATTTGAAATGGCAACCCTTCAGTTACTGGCACGCCTCTCTAACCTTGAAGCTACCGCCACTGGCTCTGATTACTGATATGCCACCTAACTTCTGTACTTGGTGTATTTGCTCATTCTGTTGAAACACACATAGCGCAAAGGCAGGAGTGAAGTGACTTAACATTTCTTGAAGAAGATTAATAATGTAATACAGGAATTGAATTAATGACGTAGATTGAAACTAGATTATAATTTGAAAGTTTGCCGTAATCAGATTCAAATATGTTCACTGTGTGTGTATCAGGGTGATGTAGGCCTGGCTATGGGGAAGCTGTATGGGAATGACTTCAGCCAGACCACCATCTCCCGCTTCGAGGCCCTCAACCTAAGCTTCAAGAACATGTGCAAGCTGAAGCCTCTACTTGAGAAGTGGCTGAGTGACGCAGGTACTATACAGTATAACAATACACTGAGTATACCAAACATTAGGAACACCTTCCTAATATTGAGTTGCACCTCCGCTTTTGCCCTAGAACAGACTCAATTCGTCGGGGCATAGACTGTACAAGGTGTCGAAAGCATTTCACAGGGATGCTGGCCCATGTTGACTCCAATGCTTCCCACAGTTGTGTCAAGTTGGCTGGATGTCCTTTGGGTGGTGGACCATTCTTGATACACATGGAAAACCCAGCAGCGATGCAGTTCTTGACACACTCAAACCTGTGTGCCTGACACCCACTACAATACCCTGTTCAAAGGCACTTTAATCTTTTGTCTTGCCCATTCACCCGCTGAATGGCATGCATACACAATCCATGTCTCAATTGTCTCAAAGCTTAAAAATAATTATTTAACCTCTCTCCTCTCATTCATCTGCACTGACTGAAGTGGATTTAACAGGTGACATCAATAACATAACTCTCCTTCCGTGGCCTCCAACTGCTCTTAAATGCAAGTAAAACTAAATGCATGCTTTTCAACCGATCACTGCCCTCACCTGCTCGCCCGTCCAGCATCACTATTCTGGACGGCTCTGACTTAGAATATGTGGACAACTACAAATACCTAGGTGTCTGGCTAGACTGTAAACTCTCCTTCCAGACTCACATTAAATATCTCCAATCCAAAATTAAATCCAGAATCGGCTTCCTATTTCACAACAAAGCATCCTTCACTCATGCTGCCAAACATGAGCCCTCGTAAAACTGACCATCCTACCGATCCTTGACTTCGGCTCTCGTTGGCTGGCCCTCGCGTCATACTCGTCGCCAATCCCACTAGCTCCAGGTCATCTACAAGTCTCTGATAGGTAAAGCCCCACCTTATCTCAGCTCACTGGTCACCATAGCAGCACCCACCCGCAGCACACGCTCCAGCCGGTATATCTCACTGGTCACCCCAAAAGCCAATTCCTCCTTGGCTGCCTTTCCTTCCAGTTCTCTGCTGCCAATGACTGGAACGAACTACAGAAATCACTGAAGCTGGAGACTCATATCTCCCTCACTAGCTTTAAGCACCAGCTGGCAGTGCAGTTCACAGATTTCTGCACCTGCACATAGCCCATCTGTAAACAGACCATCCTACTACCTCATCCCCATACTGTATTTATTTATTTATCTTGCTCCTTTGCACCTCAGTAACTTGCACATTTAAGTTCTGCACATCTACCATCCCAGTGTTTAATTGCTATATTGTAATTACCTCGCCACCATGGCCTATTTGTTGCCCTACCTCCCTTAACTTACCAAATTTGCACTCACTGTATATAGACTTATTTTTTTATTTTCATTTTTCTACTGTATTATTGGCTGTATGTCTGTGTATTCCATGTGTAACTCTTTGTTGTTGTATGTATCAAACTGCTGTGCTTTACCTTGGCCAGGTCGCAGTTGTAAATGAGAACTTGTTCTCAACTAGCCTACCTGGTTAAATAAAGGTAAAATAAATAAATAAAATAAAAATAAGGGATCATAGCTTTCACCTGGATTAACTTGGTCGGTCAGTCTATGTCATGGAAAGAGCAGGTGTTCCTAATGTTTTGTACACTCAGTGTATATTTTGTAGATGGTTTGGTATTTCTCAATCATTTACATCATGTGCCATTGCATGTCTTTACACACTATTTCTATGTCAAGAGGATATTTATTTTGTTATATTGGCTGGACATTTATTTTAGAGGAAATGTACGATGGTAAATCATGTTCATGCTCTTTCCAAATCAGAGAATTGCCCCTCTGACTCTATGAGCAACGCTGTCTCTCTACCCCCCCTGATGGAAGGCTATGGAAGGAAAAGAAAAAAGAGGACAAGCATCGAAACCAACATCAAGCTCACCCTGGAGAAACGCTTCCTTGACGTGAGTTAACTCTGTCTGTCCTCTAATATTGTCCCCTGCATTCTGCATTTCCAATCATAAATTCTGAAAATAATTTAGGAACTGTTGATATAAGTCGTATTTAAAAGCACTTTTCCATGCTTTCCAGGGAGCAAAACAATCCACCAAAATGCACATTGTTGTGACACTTGAGTGACTACATAGCAGCCATTTTGAGTTAGTTGCAATGCTGACACATATGATATGGCTTATTGTAAGACATTATAAAGGCTCATGCATGCTTATAACAAGTATTATGTCTGCAGGCTTTACAGTGTTAGCTACCAACGTTTCTTCTCAGAAACCCAAGCCCAACTCGGAGGAGATCACACTGATTTCAGAGCAGCTACATATTACATGCCTTATTACAAGACATTATAAAGGCTCATGCATGCTTATAGCACCTAATACCAATATTTCTATTCAGAACCCTAAGCCTAACTCGGAGGAGATCATGCTGATCTCAGAGCAGCTTTCTATGGAGAAGGAGGTGGTGCGGGTGTGGTTCTGTAACCGCAGACAGAAGCAGAAAAGGATCTACTGCCCCGTGTCCACCTCACCAATGAAATCACACAACTTCAACTCCAGAATGGTTAGCCTTAAATCTCTCAGTTATAACATTTTGGGTTAGATTTCTTCCTGATGGTGAAATGGCCAACTCTGAACACGTACAGTAGCTCTCTATTTTCAAGTCAGTTTGAAAGTATATTTTCAAATAATGTTAATTTTTATGATAAGAGTTGTGTAACGAAAGAGTAGTGTGATAGTAATGCATAGTTACGCTACAACACATTTTCAGTACATTGTCTTGTGTTTTGTCTCACCAGCCATCATGTAACACCTTGTTTCAGGCATCCACGTCCAGATCATACAGCCCTCCTGCTTCAGGAGGCAAGTGTAACCATATGTACTTGATATAATCTGTATTTAAGATTACTCCATATAGTCTGTAGTACTTAAAACCTGTATTTAAGACTACTCCATATAGTCTGTAGTACTTAAACCCTGTATTGTAGACTACTCCATATAGTCTGTAGTACTTAAAACCTGTATTTAAGACTAGTCCATATAGTCTGTAGTACTTAAAACCTGTATTTAAGACTACTCCATATATTCTGTAGTACTTAAGACCTGTATTTAAGACTATTTCACATAGTCTGTAGTACTTAAAACCTGTATTGTAGACTACTCCATATAGTCTGTAGTACTTAAAACCTGTATTTAAGACTACTCCATATAGTCTGTAGTACTTAAAACCTGTATTTAAGACTACTCCATATAGTCTGTAGTACTTAAAACCTGTATTTAAGACTACTCCATATATTCTGTAGTACTTAAGACCTGTATTTAAGACTATTTCACAAAGTCTGTAGTACTTAAAACCTGTATTGTAGACTACTCCATATAGTCTGTAGTACTTAAAACCTGTATTTAAGACTACTCCATATAGTCTGTAGTACTTAAGACCTGTATTTAAGAAAAAGTAAATGGCATAGAGACATTTTCATTTTTTGAAATTGACACAGTGAGAAATCAAACCTATAAAACCTTCATCCATATGAAACTCGCTGTATGAAGTTTCAAGCTTAATGGTGAAATCAGTGTGCATGCTAAATTGAGTGTATTTCTCTGTGCTCTAGTGTCATCGAGTTCCTCTCCCAATAGTCCTAGTCGTGGGCCTTCGCCCGGAACACTCCGGTCTGGCTCCGCTGCTCTGACCTCTCAGGTCAACCAGTCCTTCAGTTCACCAGGGTAAGGGACACTTGCTCACCACAGCCAAGGACATGTGAACAGTGTCTATATCCCAAATGGCACCCCATTACCATTACCATTACATAGGCCCTAGACAAAAGTAGTGAACTACATAGGGAATAGGGTGCCATTTGGGAGACACACAGAAGATTAGTCTAACACTGTATTGGCAACATGGCATTGTACAGATGAGAGATGAACCTGTTATCTTGCGTTACAGGTCATGGTATCGCACATGGAACCCTACGTCCTATCACCACTGAGAAAGCCTGCCTGTTGTGGAAGAGATCTAAAACTATTAATGTCAATGAATGGAAACAGAAGTAGATACAAACCAGCAGACACACGTGAAGACCTTTTTAAAATTCTATTGAGAAACGTCATAATCAATATTTATAGCTCAGTTTAGGGCACTTCTGTGGCAGTACTGTACTCTAAAGTTTTGACTTTAGAGTCCAAACCATTGCAACTTAATTTGACCACCGGAAATTAAGATACAGTATGTCTGTATGCCACTATGTAGCCTATGCAGCTGTCTGAGTATGTTTACAGTGTGGTTAATTTGGCCATTTCCTTTGTTATTCATCAGGAGTTCAGGTGTGAGAATAAATGTGCGAAGGTGTATATATTAAAATGCCAGACAACTATCTAAATAATGATGTTGCCTATTGTTTGTATTTTTATATATCATGTTTGCTTAAATATATTTAGGTTGTGAAATGAGTCGAAATGATAGAGGGAAAAGAGTTTGGAAAAAAGAATAAAGATTTAAAAATCAGCGCTAGTATTTATTAAGGAATGTTTCAGAAGTGTATCACGTTTTGTGTTTCAGTGTGATCTATCAATGGTCCAATGCATACATTGTTACATTGTGTTATTTTCATGAAACACACTTTGTTACATTGTAACACGTTTTAGTGTAGTCTCTAGGGCATGGATCTATCGATATGGGATCTATGCATGTTTTTTTGTTTTTTTTATCTAGCAGATGGAGTAATTGTCACTACTACTGTTGAGATGATAGCGTGAGGACAAAGATGTAAGATGTCATTCACCTCAAATAACCTGGAGTACTTTGGGGCGATAACCAGAGACAACCTAGTCCTGACTGTCCTGCCACAGTCAGATTATGGTTAATCTGGATGTGGGATAAAGCTGCCTGTCTGCTTCTGTCTGCTTCATACGCAGCTCTAAGTGTCATTAACTAAAAGTCCAGAGGGAAAATGTGGTAGCCCGTCTATCGTCATGCCATTGGGCATGTAGGAGCCTAATCAAACATGAAAACACCAGTTCCCTAGAATGTGTTATGATGCTGGTAGACCCTGCACTCTTGTGTCTCACTTTTAATTCCCAGGCTTGTAATGCCTGTCACCTAGAAATCCAGACTGAATTCAGCTCTGTTGCTAGTTTGTTTTGCTCCACTACTGAAACATAGTGTAATTCAGTCTGGATTTTGAGGCTACCTGTCTTCCTAGGCTAGCCTATATTCACTACAACGTCCTATATTTCACTACATTCTCATATCATCAAAGTTTCAGTCATAGAGACTGTTGCATGTAGTCTGTTGAGGACACAGTAAATGTAGAACTGCATATCTCTTGCTTGTTCTACAGCCAGGGTAGCTGGAGGGAATCGACTAATCTCATAAGAGGCTAAAGCTGCTTGAGAACCAGGGGTAAGGGATGTAGACTAGCTAGGGGACACATGTATTGTAGTAGGCTTGCTTGACGTTTTATTGCAATGAAAAAGTTAACATGCGCTCCGTTTCAAATGTGCCAGGCCTTTTTGGAATGACTTTTGAGGCAGATCTGAAAGGTCATAGCAACACCAATGGAGGCTGAAGATGGCGGACATTTGTTCGAGTTGATATTTCAGATCTGAATACCAGGTTAGGATGCATCTGGAGAGTAGAAGATAAAGGTATGTAGGCTATAGATGTATGCTAGCATTTTGGCTATGAGCTTCTTGATTATTACTAGCCTATTTTTATGGCTACTATGTTAAAATTTTTTGTTGTTTGACCGTATTCTTAAGAAAGCCTAGGTTTTGGACAAAACAAGTGTAACATATGGTACATGTTTTGAAATGTCATAACCTAAGCATTGAGCTAATAAGCCTGTTCTCTGATTACAATTGACACCTTGTAGCCCTAGTTACTTAACATTTTACAGTCATTGTTACATTTTGTTAACACTAAATATTTTTATTATGTGATATGAATATTATGTAGTTTAGGCTATTGGGGGATATAACTAGAGCAGAGATTATACTAGTGTATGCCTAGATATTGCATTGCCTCTGTTTGACATAGTAATGTCAAGTTGACTCTGGTTTCCCCTGTACAGTGACAACAATGCTACTTTTGGAGGTGTGCTGCTGCCTGATTGGCTGGATTTCACTCTACTTTGCATTCTGTTACCTGAATGGCCAGCGGAGTAAGGAGTGGAACTGCAGGCTGGTGACACTGACACATGGGATCCTCATAGTATGTCTTACTGCATACATTAGCTTCATCGATGGGCCCTGGCCTTTAACACATGCAGGTGAGGTTTGTATTTATGGTACTGCAAAGCATGCAGGTGTATTAAGTTTTCATTTATTTCAGTATACATGGCAACTATTTGAATTGCAGCATGAGATTGACCTTGACTAACTGACCTCAGGTACAGAGAACACCCCGCTCCAGATCCTGGCCCTGGTGGTTAGTCTGGGCTACTTCCTATTCGACTTTGGCTGGTGCATCTGCGTCCGTACCGAGGGCCCTGTCATGCTGGCCCACCACACCATGAGCATCGCAGGCATCCTGTTGGCGCTGGGCCTGGGCAAGTCGGCAGTGGAGACATGTGCCGTGATTTTCGGCAGTGAGATCACCAACCCCTTGCTGCAGGCCCGCTGGTTCCTCCGGCAGGTGGGCCGCTACGACAGCCTGTGGGGGGACGCGGTGGACCTGCTCTTTATCCTGCTCTTTGCCCTGGTGCGTGTAGGCGTGGGTGGCATGATGCTCTACTGTGAGCTCACCTCCCCCCGGCCCAGCCTCATCATGAAGGGAGGGGGCCTGGCCATGTACACACTGGCCTGGGTCTTCATGGTGGACATTGCCAAGTTTGCCTGCAAGAAAAGCAGGACAAAGTACAACAGGTGGCATGAGATGTGCAAGTTGGGAGAGGTGAATGGACACACAGGGAAGACTGAGTGAAGACTGAGGTGACTGAGGTGGAGGTATTTAATCTGAGACACATTGGGCGACCGTCAGCTGCAGTCCCGACATTGTGTTCCAGGGATCACCTGCTGGGTGGTTGTGAGCGGTGGGCATCTAACCAGGTTCAATATGTGAAATCTGGGATGAACGTCTGAGATTGGCTCAAGGGTGTGAAACTATCAGAGCCTTAGGGCTCTTTCCCCACACGAAAACAGAAGTGAAATGCAAATAAGCTGCTGTAGCCTGGGTAGTGTGTTCCAATGCATATTTAACTACAAAATGTTTTTCAAATATTTTGGCAGTCAGTAGCAGTCTCCCTGGTGTATATCAGCTTTTACCCTTGGTGGCTGAACCACAGCACAAGTTGGATGCTGCTCTGCGATATTGCGTCCGTCCACTTACTGATGCTGAACTGATGAGTTTGATGTCTGATGAACAATTGATCAACATTTATACAAATGCAGTTCTACCTCATCTTGATTTTAATTGTGGAACTCCCTCACTGTGAGTGTTTGCCATCAGTGTTTGATGTCGGTGGCACTGAAGAGGTTTGAATACAAACTAAAGCACACATCTTTTTATTGTAATCTCATAGGAATGCTAAAAGAAGGGAAAATCTACCTCAGTGAAGTTAGTTAATACCTTGTCAATGTGTTTTAGTTTTAACACGTTAAATATTGCACATTTCAAACTATTTCTAATTTAAACTGACAAACAAATCATGCTATTATCAGACTTGGTATTCAATATGGTTTTAGGGACCATGTTGTTCTGCTTGAACTAGATTTTTGTGTGTGCAGCTTAAAGTTAAAAAGTTGATCCTTTCATCACAGTTTACATGGAATGTTACTGATTGTTCAGTAACCTTTCAAAACTAAGCTGTACTTCGATCATATGCTGGTATGGTAAATATTGTACAATATTTAAAGTGTGACTGCCGAGGCAAGTCTCACTAATACACTGCTATTGCAACTATTTTTAAATTGGTGCTGCAATACATTATATGTCCTCTGGGTGACAGTATACTATAATGTTATGTTTCCAAGAGCGTCATGAGAAAGTGTGCCCCTAAGATTGAAATTGCACTGAGGGAAGTTCCTCTACACTACAATAGGCCCCTGCCTATCAGTGTCAGATGATGCAAGTGAAGTGGTCAGGTGTTCACTCCTTGAATATTGTTATTGTTTGTCTGCAGGTACATTTTCTATATTAAACACAATGATTTAGGGAATCTCTTTTTGTACAGATGATTCTATTGATAATGATATTTGGAAGTATCAATGGAGGTATTAGGCCTATTTTGGCATCAAAACCTACTATAACCAATTGCATTTGATGCACCACCTTGGTTATTGTATGACTAAATAATGAATAAGACTGCAACAACCAATAACTAATCCTGATTGATTTTAATTTGTGATGAGATAATTTATGTTATTTTAGTATGTTATGCAGCTGGACAAAGTGCTTTGAGCAGGTAGGCCTAGGCTATACCATGACTAATTACCAAGTGCTTAGATTGTCCATGCTATGGGCTAAAGATGTGGAAAGTCTGCTACATTATCAGACATAACATCCTCTGCTCATGGATAAGGGAGACAAAGGAGGGAATACCATTAGTTATTTTCAGTGTATTGAATACACCACAAAACAGACTGTAATGCAGAATATATGCTGCTATAAATGATTAACTGAAAGGATTTTTGGCTAAAATTATGGCTGCAGCCTATAGCGCTTCAGACTTGAGTCATTTAGGCCTAATACTTATTTAGCCTATGGTGTCTATCTATCTATCTATCTATCTATCTATCTATCTATCTATCTATCTATCTATCTATCTATCTATCTATCTATCTATCTATCTATCTATCTATCTATCTATCTATCTATCTATCTATCTATCTATCTATCTATCTATCTATCTATACAGTTGAAGTTTACATACACTTAGGTTGGAGTCATTAAAACTCGTTTTCAACCACTCCACAAATTTCTTGTTAACAAACTATAGTTTTGGCAAGTTGGTTCGGACATCTACTTTGTGCATGACACAAGTCATTTTTCCAACAATTGTTTACAGACAGATTATTTCACATGTAATTCACGTTATCACAATTCCAGTGGGTCAGAAGTTTACATACACACTAAGTTGACTGTGCCTTTAAAGAGCTTGGAAAATTCCAGAAATAGATGTCATGGCTTTAGAAGCTTCTGATAGGCTAATTGACATCATTTGAGTCAATTGGAGATGTACCTGTGGATGTATTTCAAGGCCTACCTTCAAACTCAGTGCCTCTTTGCTTGACAACAATGGAAAATAAAAAGAAATCAACCTAGACCTCAGAAAAACAATTGTAGACTTCCACAAGTTTGGTTCATCCTTGGGAGCAATTTGCAAACGCCTGAAGGTAATACATTTATCTGTACAAACAATAGTACGCAAGTATAAACACAAGGGGACCACACAGCCGTCATACCGCTCAGGAAGGAGACACATTCTGTCTCATAGAGATGAACGTACTTTGGTGCGAAAAGTGCAAATCAATCCCAGAACAACCGCAAAGGACCTTGTGAATATGCTGGAAACAGGTATTGACCCCAAGCATACTTCCAAAGTTGTGGCAAAATGGCTTAAGGACAACAAAGTCAAAGTATTGGAGTGGCCATCACAAAGCCCTGACCTCAATCCTATAGAAAATGTGTGGGCAGAACTGAAAAAGCGTGTGCGAACAAGGAGGCCTACGAACCTGATTCGAACCTGACTACAAATCTGACATTTTTGACCCAAGTTAAACAATTTAAAGGCAATGTTACCAAATACTAATTGAGTGTGTGTAAACTTCTGACCCACTGGGAATGTGATGAAATAAATAAAAGCTGAAATAAATCATTTTCTCAACTATTATTCTGACATTTCACATTCTTAAAATAAAGTTATGCTCCTAACTGACCTAAGACAGGGAATTGTGAAAAACTGAATTTAAATGTATTTGGCTAAGGTGAGCAATTGAACATATTGCTCTAACGTCAGAGATTTACACCCCCAAGATATACAATTAAATTACCTTGACATATAATATACAGTTGAAGTCAGAAGTTTACATACACCTTAGCCAAATACATTTAAACTCAGTTTTGCACAAATCCTGACATTTAATCCTAGTAAAGAAATATATATACAGCAAATATAAAATAATACTTGTAGCTAAAGCTACATGGTGTGCTCTGATGAGTAATCCTGAATAACCTCAAAATTGATAGCTGAATAAACATTTATTTCATTTATTCGTTGGAATCATGTGCAATAAATTGGCCAGCTACTGGTCTGTATTTTAGCATATTCTTTAGAATCATGACGATCCCATTTTCTGACCAGCCAAACTAGCTGCTGACAGCGTTTTGAAAGTTCTATTCCGAAAATGTACTCTGTCGTTTGGGTTTCAATGCATGTAATTCCATGAAATGTAGTCAAATAGGAACTAGGCTACAGAAAACGGAATTTGTCGAGATCCGTGTGTTGCTTTCAAAAGTTGATGTTACCAATGCTGTGTGGGGACAGAGGAAAGGAGCTTTTTTCCCTTTTGGGGGGTGGGAAAGCGTTTCCTTTTTCCATCCGCACTACAGCACAGTAAAGAACGAGAGGCCTGTACGAAAGTGAAGATCACTCATGTAAACTAACGGGAGATTCGGAAAACCTTTAGAACGCGGCGAGGATCACTTTCATTGTTGTCTAAATTGAGGAAATTAAGGACCAAATTCGTCTGGGATAACATTCGGGGCGAATTGTGAATGTTACGATGAAAACATTACGGAAGGAAAAATAAGGGGCACTCTTCAAGAGAAGCCAAGCTTCATTTGAGATAACTTAATTATGAGAAAACTATGACCAGGAGTCTTCTCGGCGATCAAGGACGAGTCTTGTCAAGATATTGTTCAAAGGAGTAACTTTGTGGAGTGGTATTTCTCATGGAAACATATAGGTTGCCAGTCTGCTAATATTTTCCCGGTGGTCCATTGACAAAGACGATTGCTGACAGCGGCAGGCGATGCCCAGGCTACAATGTGTTCGCATTTAATGTTTCTCCTGAAGATATTGAGAAGTTAACTTTTTATTTTCTCGGAACATTTCACCATATTCAGTGTTATCAATGTAACTGCGTTATTTCATGCACGCCCCGGTAATGGTTTTAAAGAAGAACATGTTTACAATCACCTCTGATTTCTCTCTCTGGCCACATTTTTTACATCAATAGCTGGAATAAACAAAATAAGCAAACGAATTCAAGTCTACACTGTGGAATAGCCCATATATATTTTCTTATTTTAATGGATTCAAATCATTTTCATCGTTGTCGAACGCTCATGGACGGACATTGAAAAAGTCAAGACGTAGTCATTCTCCAAAATACAGAGGTTGTCATTTTGGTAAAAATGCTAGTTGGATAAAATAGCCTACATCGGGGAAAAACACATAACGGAAGCCCAATGAGCGGCATACAGTCAACACTCCCTGAAAGGTAAATAATATCTAATAACCACGATATAAGAATGGTAGCTCAACTCCTATACGGCGTCGCAATCAATGTTATTTCACTTTTGCAGTTGCATTTGTCCCTCCCTTCCCAAGGCTATGTATTGGTATTTTAATGTGGCCAGCAGTATATTGTCATGTAGCCTAGCTAGGCACAAAATGTGATCTGGCCATGTCATGTTTTCAGGCCAGAGGTGTATTACTACAAAGCAGGATCAACGAGTTAGCCAGCTAACTTTGATAAATAAAATACAATTGATTTTCTGGTTAATTAAGAAAGCTAAACTTAGATTTGTGTTTTTGGTTGTTGAATCAATTAGACCATGTCCATTTAATGCTCATCTTCTTAAAAAATAAATAGTTATTTCAGAATGTTCTGGGAAGCTAACTAGCTGGCTAAATCATAGCCCATTCATAGATGCGAACTACCTTCTGTGTTAAAACTGGTTAAAAAGTTTATATTTTGCATTTGTGAAATAATTTTTTATGTGATATGAAAGTAGAGGGCTTTATGTTTCTAGAACCCTACCGAAATTGAGAATTGGTTCATGTTTAGATGGCTGTTTTGGCTGCGAGAGACAATTCGCCTTTAAACAGAACATGTAAGGTCCTTGGACTATAAGGAGTGACGTTAGTCTCCTGTAGTCCATTATTGTGCTAGCTAAGTCATTGATCTTGCTTTGTAGTATACCCCTCGTGACCAAATAATTTGTTGTTTGTTAACCTCTCTTTTCCCCCTTTCTAATGTGATTAGATTAGTCTGCTTTGCTCCATAAGTAATACGATATACTCCGTGTGGGGCATCTCCCCTCTGAAACATCTCCTATTCAAGTATTGCTGCCTTAGCACCAGGAACATTATTGCATGTCTTGTTAATCCTAGAAATGTCATATACCAAATATGATATGGGTATTCTATGTGCTGTCCTCCAGTGAAAGTGGATAGCAAAGCACAGGGATTTGAGTGGTGACAGTAGACTGTGCATTGGATGAAGAGGACTGCCTTTGCCTTTGGATAATCTGATAACCTGGAATCTGTGCCCTACCCAGTTTGGTGTGGATGTGTAACGATTTCTATGCAGTATCACTGGTTTCACAGGGACTTAAAACTGGCTTTGGGAGGTTGGGAACAATCTGAATTATCCATGTTGAGTCTTGTGCTGGAGTGTATTCAACATTAAGTCACCTGTTTATTGAGAAGGGGGAGGGGAGAGGATATTAACAGGTGGTACTGTGGCAAGAGCTCAAAACCAAACCTGAAAATGTAATTTTTTAATATATATTTTGTCACATACAGGTGCAGTGAAATGTGTTGTTTTACAGGATCAGCCATTGTAGTATGGCGCCCTTGGAGCAAATTAGGGTTAAGTGCTTTGGTCAAGGGCACATTGACACATTTTTCACCGTGTCGACTCGGGTACTCAAACAAATGATCTTTCGATTACTGACCCAATGCTCTAACTGCTAGTCTACCTGACCCAATGCTCCAACTGCTAGGCTACCAATACAATACAGAAACTACAATACAGAAACAATACAGAAACTACACTCTATCATGTGGAATAAAGAGTCATGCAGCTCTGTCTATTATATTCCTATTTGAAACATGAATAGTTTGCCCCATCGAATAAACCCACCAACATATCTGGACAACAACAAAACATGCTATAGGAGAGTAGACAGCCATGCCTCCTTTGCTTTTGACATCGTATTAGTGTCGTGGCAAGGAATTTTGGAATGAAATGGAGTCTTCTTAAACCCAAAAGCATTTGGATTTTTCAGAACTGTTGTAAATGTTTTCCATTGGTGCCAGTCTCGAATGCTTCGGCTGGCCTTCCTTTCATTGCACTTTCCTAGCCTAAATGTCAGGGAATGGAAAATACATTTCTTTCAGCAGTTTTGTTTCCAGCACATTCACAGTACTTCATGTATTTGTACCGTCTTGACACCACTGTCTCTGCACTCTTCTAAGGAAAGACAAAAGCTAGAGGCACTCATGATTGGTCTCAAAAGTAAAATAGTGTTTTGATGTCTTTAACCTCTATAATCTGTATACAGATAACAAGATTAAGCTAATATCTTTTTGCACAGTTGTTGTTCAACCACTGCCTCCTCATTGTTTTGCTTGCATCTGATGTTTTTGTATCACCAAGCCAACCCCATTTTTATTTCCAGGACTGTAGCTTCTGGTTTCATGATCATGTCATGCGGCTTTCCAGAGGTCAAGGTACTCAGGCTTGCAAAACTACCAGAATGTTCAGTAATTTAGGTAATTAATGCTGAAACCCTCATATTAAACGCCAATGGTATTCCCTAAGTTTATGGTTTATATTTAGGATAATGTTTTACAGCTTTGGTATTATATTTTTAATAGAATATATATATTTTACATGTGATAATGCCATGTCCCAGGCCCAAAGAACCTGCTTCAAGCTGATTGGCAAAAAAACAAAATACATGGGCTATTCTGTGGGAAAGTCACCTGAGCATGAACATCTCAAGTTTACTATACTACATTTGAGAAGCATTTCAGATGATAACAAATGTGTTATGATACTGTAGATTTTGATCAATAAATCTTTAAGATTTGAATGTCTATTTCAGACTGTGACATCCATAACGGAGGTTGTAACATCCATAACAGTAGTTTTTCCTCCCTAAAGTAATAATGGGAATGACAATCTTTTTAAAATGATTATTTTTGTGTTCAGCCAAGCCTTTCCTTCGAAATGGCTAACCATGTTTTGACCTAAGACAAACTCACAGACTTTTGCTAATATGTTCAGTCTTCTCAAAAAGCTTATCCATTTCATGTAACATCCATAGCACCTCCTTATTTGCTTTATTTCTCCAACATGCTAATATTTAGAAGTCTGCTTTTTTGGATATACACTCACCCCAAGGGGTACAATAGACACACACATAAAAGTGTTATTTATATTTTGTTTGTCCATTCTATGAGACAAGTTGTGATTTTGCGTGCAAATGTAACGTCCATAACGCTGGAATCGCCCAAATGCATTGACCTTTACTAGAGGAATATTATCAACATTCTAAACTATCCAACCATGCCCCCTACAAAATGCTGTAGGTTATGCACATTTTCAGTGGTTTGCCTATAGCCAAAAGCCCTTTGTGTTGGCATTGGCGCCGGTAAATCCTACCGCTGGTGCCCACCTGCATAAAGGCATGCTAGTGGGTGGAGTTCCTTCACAGTGCCCAGGCAGATGAGTTCTTCCACCTCCCAGCACAACCCTGCATTAAGCAGGGACTCTTGCAGGCTCCCAGGAAAACATGCACTACCCAGGGCCGGATACAGCCATGAGCTGATAGGCCAAGCCAGGAAGCAGGGTCATCATGATCATCATCTCCTCTGTATGCTTAGCCCATCGCCTCTGCTCAAGGAGAGAGCACCAGCACAGTGGAGCAGCACCGCTCTGGCTTTGTTGGAGTCCCTCCCTATTATTGTGAAGTGTTTACTTCTTTGGGCCCCTTTTGGTTGTCCTCCTAGACTGGTATTTCTCCAGAGGGTCCACAACAGAAGGAGCATGAGCATTTTATTTCCATTTCATTTTGGTTGAAAGCAGCAAATCAAACATGTACGTTAGTGAAGATTCAAATATGGTTTCGTTCAGCGCGTAAGTGATACAGCAATTATTTTAAGTCTAGAGATCCGCACTGTATTTGACAGACTGATCTTTTAATTAAGATATTGATCACACTAACACAGACCAAATGGATTGCCCTTTGTCAGTTGAATATCAGAGCACTATTGACATGCATAGTTTTTCATTGCCAGAAAACCTCTTATGGTTGTATGTCCATGACTGACTGCCACAGAGTGTGCCAGGGTGTTCAGGGCCTGTTGGAAGTATCATGCTTGAATGACTGATGAAGGCTGGGACATGCGACTGTCTTTCTTTGCTCTTTGTCACTGAGTTTAGCTGATCTGGGTATTTTCACCCCCCCCACCTGCCCTCACGGGAAGTTGTGACATCACTGTTAAACAATGTCTGTCAGCCCGGCCAGGCCACCAGCCCTTCTTGACAGAGCTGCTGCCCAGAGCGGTGCAGAATGGGAATGAGCTGAGCCTCCCTGTCATTCTACGCCCTTGACAAATGACAGCATCAAGGGCCCTGTTTGTTTGATCAGAGGTTCTGTTACAATGTTTTGACTATGTTAGAACATGTTTGGTTCTGTTGCATTGTTTTACTATGTTAGAACATGTTTGGTTCTGTTGCATTGTTTTACTATGTTAGAACATGTTCGGTTGTGTGACAGTGTTTTGACAATGTTAGAACATGTTTGTTCAGAATGTAATTTAGTCATGTCTACTTTTCTTAAATCATGCAAAGTTGCTGCTGAGTTGAGTTGAATTGACCAGTTATGTTTATCTCACTCTTATGAGTAATGATCACTTTTTAGGTCATATGAATGACTGTCTAGGGATACCAATATCTTAACATCTGCAGTATATTCCTACACATGGAGGAAGTCAGACAGATGTAGACAGACTTGCCTAGTTAAATAAATAAAAAATAATAGTGGTTGCACAAGTTGAAATATATCAACACAGTGACCGATAATACCCCACAATTAAGTGTTAGCTTTATGTTTTAGCTGATTATAGGGAAATCATATACAGTAGCGGTGCGTGGGTAAAATCACTGGGGACCCCCCCCCCCCAACCTATGTGTTGTGATAATTGCATGGTTTGCTCTATAACCTGTTAATTCATATGCCTTGCGACTGTGATATATAGGCCTAAAGGCAGCGACAAGAAGAAGACAGTGAATAAGAATAAATTCAACCACATTTTTGTTTTATCAGAAAACCGGATAGCAACCTCTGTCCAGTGAAGTCCACAAAGAATATTGCAAGTACAGTAACAGACAGTTACATGACCTACAGCATGGTCAAGCAAGTTAATGTTTCCGACATTTTCGGACCACTAAACAACTATTGATTTAGAACCACAGAGTTACCGCAAGTCGCAAAGAAAACAGGAGCTGCCTTCACTATTCCAGCACCATTTCAACTTCAACATTTCAACATCATCAAATCATCTCTACTTAGTCTAATACAGTGACAACTAAATGATACCAAAAACAATTTAGTTAAATCAACGTAAACTAAATATGATGTGGCTGTCCATTGTTCTGATTTCTGTGTGTGTGTGTGCGTTCGTGCAAGTAGAAAAATGTTGACTCACTGTACTTGTAGAGAAACGGCAATGCCATCCTCCTCTCTTTCATGTTGGCGATCACTCTGTCGTACAGTACACACTTTTATATTTTTGTTGTCATAGGCTACCTGACTAAAATGCTTGCTCGCTAGCCTAACTTCCATTCATGTGCAACATTAGCTCGTTAGCATTAGCCTTCTACATCTAGCTACATATTGAACTTCCATCCTCTCAGGCCAGGGGCACAACAATGTATGAATTAATGGTTGGATCAGAATCGCCGTTATAATCATTGGCCAGTACAGAGAATGAACTAAAACCACAAGTCCAAATCCCTATCTCCATCCATGGCTAATTTAGGAACGGGACAATATTAGCTAGCTGGCTAGCTAGTCACCGGAGGACAACAACACAACGATATGCAACGATTCAATTTTTTCTGTCAATGACGTATGCTCTCAGTGGGATTTGATAGGAGTGACGCCAAATCAAAGCTGGCTACCTTTTATACGTTTTTTTTGGTGTGCCAGGACCATTCACTGTTGAGCTCGCTCAGTTTAGTTTAGCCAGTCTCAAATCTCTGGAAGACTGAAACAGGTTTCCTTCAAGAATTTCCCTGTATATAGCGCCATCCATCATTCCTTTATTTCTGACCAGTTTCCCAGTCCCTGCCGATGAAAAACATCCCCACAGCATGATGGTGCCACCACCATGCTTCACTGTGGGGATGGTGTTCTCGGGATGATTAGAGGTGTTGGGTTTGCGCCAGACATAGCGTTAGTCTCATTTTAGTCTCATCTGACCAGAGTATTTTTTTTCTTTAAGCAATGGCTTTTTTTCTGGCCACTCTTCCGTAAAGCCCAGCTCTGTGGAGTGCACGGTTTAAAGTGGTCCTATGGACAGATACTCCAATCTCCGCTGTGGAGCTTTGCAGCTCCTTCAGGGTTATCTTTGGTCTCTTTGTTGCCTCTCTGATTAATGCCCTCCTTGCCTGGTCCATGAGTTTTGGTGGGCGGCCCTCTCTTGGTAGGTTTGTTGTGGTGCCATGTTCTTTCCATTTTTTTTATTATGTATTTAATGGTGCTCCGTGGGATGTTCAAAGTTTCTGATATTTTTTTATAGCCCAACCCCGATCTGTACTTCTCCACAACTTTGTCCCTGACCTGTTTGGAGAGCTCATTGGTCTTCATGGTGCTGCTTGCTTGATGGTGCCCCTTGCTTAGTGGTGTTGCAGACTCTGGGGCCTTTTAGAACAGGTGCATATATACTGAGATCATGTGACAGATCATGTGACATTTAGATTGAACACAGGTGGACTTTATTTAACTAATTATGTGACTTCTGAAGGTAATTGGTTGCACCAGATCTTATTTAGGGGCTTCATAGCAAAGGGGGTGAATACATACGCACACACCTATTTTCTGTTTTATATTTGTTATACTTTTTTTAAACAAGTTATTTTTTTTCATTTCACTTCACCTATTTGGACTATTTTGTATATGTCCACATAAAAATCTATTTAAATTGCAGGTTGTAATGCAACAAAATAGGAAAAACGCCAAGGGGGATGAATACTTTTGCAAGGCACTGTGTATCATAGAAATCTTCAAACACTGGACAGTTACTTTAAGAAGGTCAAAGCTTATTGACCTAAAAGAAGAGTAGTTCAATCCAGTAATTTTGTTGATGTGGCCATGTGTCAATGCTTCTACAGCACCAAAACATTAAGTAGATCTCACAAAAACACAAAGCCTTGTCAGTCTGTGAGCACCCTCAGCAGGGGTGAAACAACCGGAGCATCCGGTTTTCAGGAGAAATGGAAAGACAGTCTGTGACACGACTACCGCTTTTGGACGTTAACAAGTTGACACTCCATCTTAACTAGACAGGGAGCGGTGGGTCGCTCCCGACACCACCAGGTAAAATGTAAAGCGCCAAATTCAAAATCCCAAAGTTGAATTATTAAAAATCCACCAATATACAAGTGTTTCATACTCATCAAAAGCTCTGTTTCTTGGCAATATCACAGCGTTGTCAGATTTCAAAAAGGCTTTACGCCGAAAGCTCTACATTTGATTGTTTGAGGGTATCACCTCACATACTTTCTCATAGCCATGAATTCATTAGCCAGCGTGGCACACACATAACACATTTCACAGCGAAAACAAATCAATTACCTGTTGAAGAACTTCTGCTGAGGTCATCCTAAGTGTCCAACGAAGACAATCCATGGTTCTTTTGTTAGAAAAAGTAATGTATTATATCCATAAATCTCCATTTGGTTCGCGCGTCATAGTCAGAAACGACAGCCTCCACTAGTCCATTGAAACGTGGCGCGAACTCGTTCATCTTATACCTATAAACTTGTCCAAGAACATTCAAACATAGTTTTAAATGTATCCTTAGGAACACTTTTACGTATATTTACTATTATAAATCAACCGGAATATAAACTGAGCTCTAAAGACGGTAAATAAGACACTGCGCGACTTCTCGGGCGCGCGCCCTGGGTACTGTTGTCATCAAGGGGGGACCCACTTGTTTG